>JAJOOR010025071.1:0-28187 GCA_036250505.1 Solanum acaule | reverse complement strand
GAACATATAATATGGAAGAAAGTAAAGAAATAAGAAAATTATATTTTACAAAATTACCAAAACCTTTTAATTCAAAAGTAATAAAAAGTTGGAATGAAACAGGATTAACAGATACCTTAGGAGCTAGAATAAAATTCTTACAACGATGGTTTACCGAACTATGTGAAAAACATAAAGAAGAAATAAAAATGGAAAAAATACTAGTAAAAAACTTACCATGTTGCAAAAATAAAACGGCACCCCAATTTGGTTGTACGGACAGATACTATAAAAAGAAATATAACAAAAAATATAGATCAAAATACAAATATAAAAAACCAAGAAGGAGATACTATGTAAAAAACTATAAAACTAAACGACCATATAGACCAAAGAAAAAATTAACAGAATGTACTTGTTATAATTATGAAAAATTAGGACATATAGCTAGACATTTCTTGTTTTTTGTTTTTGCACTTCTATTTTAACGTTAATCCTAATCCCATGAAACTATAGTTTCATGTGATCTTTGTACTATCGCTTATAATTATGTCTACTCTAACAAGTTCCAAATGGCTATGATTTGCATTTAATAATTTATTTAACTGCTTAGTACTAGCTATAATTATTAAATGTCCCCACAGGAACACAAATAATTACCATATTATTTACTTCCTCTGTTTCAAAAAGGAATGGCATAATTTCCGTTTTAGACTGTTCCGAAAAGAATGATTCGATTCCTTTTTTTTGCAATATTTTAACTTCAACTTTCTACGTGGCATGTTTAAGGCCACAAGATTAAAGGGTATTTTGGTATATTTGTCATAACTTTAATTTAGAACCACAAGATTAATCGTTTTTTTTTTCTTAAACTCCGTTCTAAGTTAAATTAGGTCATTCTTTTTTAAACGGAGGGAGTCTTTAATTGTTAGATGGTCTATCACCATCACACGTCTAGTAAAAACATATAAATAGTGACAAAGATCAATAAATCCATACACATAATAGCTAAAGGGTGAGCATAGAAATAACACTGCTCATTTTTTGATCAATGACTTGTCATTAATTTTGATATTGAAGTACACTTGTAAATTCATTTCTCTTTCCTCCAAAAAGTGGCTTCTTTTTCTTGTGCTGCCTCCAATTATTTAAACTTTGAGCCAAAAGCAGCTTTAGTGTAATAATCAACTGTTACTTGATATCATTTCTTCCTCCTGCTCCGTGTGTTTGATAATGAACAGTTACTTGATATCACTTATAGTTCGAAAACATCATCTCTACGTTCATTACTATTTTTTATATGTTACAAATATGTTTTTATACTATCTCTAAGTTAATTTATATGATATTCTTTCACTTTATTTATAAATCCAAATATCAGAATGTTTATTAAAAAAATAATGGTTTTTCTAATAATTTGTTAATGTAACATTTAACTATTGTTATATTTGAATTATAATTTTTATTGTGTTTACATATTAAAAAATTATATATATATATTGAAATGTTTAAAAACAAACATTCATAATAATTTAGTGTTCAAATCTACAGTGAATATCTTAATCATTCAGATGAATTTAGATTCAGACGTCTTAATCTTAATGAAAATCAATGAGGCCTTATCAGTCTGAAATAGCATGTTATATTTCCATAGTTAAAAGTAATTTAACTTTAAAATTCTTCTTTTGCCCATAATGAAATGAACATTTATAGCCACATAAACGTATCGATTTTGTTTTAAATCTCATATTTGAATTTTATTTTATTTTTGTTCTGAAACTCTATGTTAAGTCAAACAGTGTCACTTAAAGTTGGATGAAGAAAATAAATATTAACGTTATGTATATAATTCAAACACAATAAATATAAGCCCTTAGTAGTTTATAATGTGAGACATCTTTTGGAGACAATTTTTTTTTCACTATATGATGTAATGTGTTGGGAATATTTGCATATACCACGCTTCTTGTATAAATCATACTAGATATGAATGTAATATCCAATATGTAATCCATTAATTGAAGCATAAACAAAGCGATGTCTCTCTTTTTTTCTTTTTCTTTTTATAACAAAAGAATCGAATTATTTTTTTTTTGTTAAGAAAAAAACAGTTGTAGTTATAGCTTAGCTAATGAAATTCATGCGCTAAGAGTTAAAACTAACCAAACGTCCATTAGCATGTCTCTCTTGTTTTTTTTATAGACATTAGTTTGGATCTTTTCATTTTGATTCGGAACTCATAAATAGTGATTATTTTGCAATAAATTATAGTGTATGGAAAATAAACATCAATTACAAACAAAATATTTTAAAATAAGAATATTTTATTGATAAATAGTGTGGTATAATTTTGTTTCTCCCTTGATTTTTCTCTCGAAGGTTGTTAGTAGAGTATTTCTCGGATGTAGGATGATTTGGACCTCTTTGCAATTTATTTGATCTCCATGTAATAAAGATTTTATGGACTTGTATGGTAATTATAAAAATTCCAAATGGGAAATATATTATCTTTCATATATGTATAAAAAAATACGAGTAGCCTCCGAGAAATCAATTGAAATACAAAATTAGGTTGTGTGCCCTGGTTCTAGTGAACTTTTTCATCCATCCATTTCTCCTTGTTCTAACTCTCTAAATTGAGTGAAAAAAGGTTGATTTATTTTCTACCACTCATTCCCATTGTTGCTACTATAGGGTCTTTTCTGTTTTGTCCATTTCCCATCTTTTCCTACACAGGAAAGGGAAACCCCGCCAATTATGTTGCGGAGAGAGAAAATATGTGTTCAAGGAAGGAAAAAAGAATGACAGATAATTAGTTGCTCGTGTTTTTCTTATACTTGTTCCTTCTCTCTCCCTAGAATTTCTTCATCAATCTCAAACTCTTATTTTCTTTTGTTTTAAGCTATTAATTCACACATCGTCTTCTTGTTCACGTTCTTGTCGTCTCCTCAATTATGATAAACCTTTTACTTTTGTAAACAGATCCATTAATGCAGATTTTGGTACCTTTTTTCCCACAAAACAAAAGCTTCCTATTTCTCCTTCGTGATTTTTTCCATTATAAATATAACAACGCATAAATTCCCAATTTGATCCATCAAATTAAATCAATATGGGTTGTGCAACTTCAAAGCCAAAAGTATGCCAAAATTGCCAGACCCTATATTCTCCTGTATGCAGAAGTTACTCAATGTACATACCCAAAAAGAAAGGGATTAATGATGAAAGTGAACAACAACATAGGGTGAATCTCACATCCTCCACATTAGGATCATTGAAACTTGACTCAATGAACCTGAGTCAAAGTCTCAGAAATGATCACTTTGCATTCGAAATCGATGACTACAATGCCGAAAAAGATGAGTTGTTGATTGAGGAAAGAACATGGTCACAAATGATCAACCACAAAATCCCTAAAGTTGTGGATAGTACAATTATAATTCAGTTAGGAAGTTACCAATGTAATCTAATTGGTGGTAGGAATAGAAATTATCGTAAACATTTAGTCAAATTGAAAGGGGTGACAACAAATGTCAGATGGGGAAATTGACTTGTCAAATAAAATTAAAACAAATATGAGAAACGGGGAATCAACAATATTGGGAGGAATTCTCTGGATGTGACCGATTATAGGCTAATTTTGCTATATGGGTAATGGAAATTTACTAACGAATGTTGAATCTTAGTAGGTAGGCTAGACTATAAGTGCAATAGCTTTCTCTCGAACAACTATTACGATTCAAGCGAGTTCTCTCGAACCTTGACTAGCTTAACAATAAGAACAACCCAAAACATTAATTTATCTACTCTCTCGAGCTAGATAGGAAGAATCAAGCTTAGAATTCACTCTCTCGAGCTGAACCCACATCAACCCAATAACTACAAACATTTATTGAAAGTCTTAGTTCTAAAACCTCTTTCTCAAGCAAGCCCAGAACTCTAAATTAGAATTGTATTTGCAACTACAATTCAAAAATTAATACACAACAATAAATTAAACCCACTACAGTTAAGCATTTAAATCAGTAAATAACAATACCCATAAGCTACTTAAGTCAATAATCACATCCCATGAATTCGGGTTTTAACTACACATCATAAAAAGGTAGAAATAATGACCAACTATATTAGCCATGAGTTGGGTAAAAGTTTCCAAGTCTCTACAATGCTCCAAATTGAATCAGTACAAAAACCCAATTGAAATTCCTCAAAACTAAGCTTCAAAGTCTTCAATGGAAACTAAAAAACTCAGAGAAAACTAAATCATCAAACTTAGGGAATCAGAATCTCTCACTCTTTATTTCAAATTTCAATTTATAGTTGCCCAGTTTTTCGCCTTAAAGGAAATTGGGCGAAGTAAGTCGCGCTTTTCCAACCCAGACAACGATCCGCCCTTCACTCCAATCCATCGCCGGTTTGCATTGACCATTTGTCTTCAAGGTTTTGTAACTTTAGGCGATAAAGGTTTTTCTCGCGGAGTTGTTCGACGATCCACCAACTGCCCATTTCTTTCGCCAAGTCGGTTCCTCCCCAAGCTGGCACGCTGGAACTTTGGATGAGATAAAAAGCCACTCGGCGGTTCATCGAGTGGTCTTGGTGATCACCAGGATCGCTTTTCTTCACTTCTTTAGCTTGTTTGCTCCTTTTGTCGGTAGTGTCCTTGCCTTTCTCCTTAGCCTTCATAGTTGCAAATCAACACTTTAACATCAGTTTAGAGCATAAATTAGTCATTTGAAGACACTTAAACTATCAAAACAAAGCCCTAATGAGTCAAAATTTTGGACTCATCAACACCCCAACTTAAACTTTTGCTTGTCCTCAAATAAACTTAAGATCAATCGGTTCAACAAGGATGTCTACAAACTGTGTTGCTTAAGACACAACATAAATGCACCCAAAAGGTTCAAACTACACATACAATGCTCAATTGTGCACTGAAAGATTCAAATTGTTACTCACCATTATCAAGTGTACTCTAGCTCACAATGCTTTCTTCAAATGCAAGTTCAAGCTCAACAAAGGTATTCAAAAGCCCTTAAAACAAAGATGATTCTATATTTACACAAAATTTCTCAACATTTGAAGGTCCCGGAATCACATACAACTCTCACACTCACAAAAATGAACACATGTATGACTCCTCCCATAGGTTTGCCCTTATTTTCCAATGAACATTCGTTTCAGCTTACTCAAGATCACAAAAGTGTTTTTGAGGCTTGTAATGGGGCTGAGTTTAAAGGTATTGCCATTTAGGCTTATTGGCTTTCACCTTCATGAAGTATGGCTGTAAAATCACTTTTTCTCCTTCTCTTTCACATTCAAGCATGATCATAAAGCACCCCATTATTCAAATAAACATGACTTAGTGGATACCCTATTTCTTTTACTCATTTCACACACTTTATTTCACAGTACTTCTTTTTCATTTTTTGTTTTCAACCTTTTTCTTTTTTTTTTACATGGAGGGGTTTAATTATTTCAAAATAATCCATCAAAAGGGGAAATTTCCACAATTCCCAACTTTCCTTCATTTTAACCACACCCCCAACTTAGGCTTTTGGCCTAAGTTGTCTATTCAAACGAACCAATACTCTATGAAGGTTATTATAGGTGATGGGATAAACAGGTCAAAGTTTTTCAAGTTTTATCCAAAGAAAAGGATAAGCTCAAAAGGTGCCAAGGAAGGTTCACACTTCTTAAAAGGTAGGCCACAAAGAGTTATGTTGTCAATTTTGTTCAAACTTCAAAACATTTGCTTAAGATCATTTCAATTGCTTGCTTCACTCAATCAATCAAACCAACAGGGAAAATTCTAGGTTTCATCAAACACAATATTCAAGAAAACCTCATCACACAAAGTATTCAATACAGTTATCCAACAAGACTCCACACTTTCTACCTAGAGTGCAATGTTCATCATAAGAGACTTAATTGATAATCGACTAGTCACAGTGAGATGCTAAAAGTTAACATATTGCCTATGTAACTTAGTTTTCCTCATCGTAGTCACGCTAATCATATCGTTCAATTAAGAGCACTATTCAAGTCATCGATATTGACCACATTCGACACTCAAATTTACACCAGAACAACCACAATCACACACAAAAGAGGTGGAAAATATTTTTAAAATAGTTTCAAAACATTTTCATATTAAAACAATGGACCACAAAGTGTTAACAACCAAGATGTACATAAACACCAATAGGCTCCAATATTCACAAAACTGAAACAAAAACAAACAAATATTCACAAAAACAACCCATAAGAGGTGGGTATGGAAATACCTCACCTCGCCAACAAAAATAAGCAGTTGTCCTCAAATGCAAATAAAATAAAAAATAGTGTAAAAAGAGAACAGAAAAGGAGGCAAAAAGATCCACCTGCCAGGGTAGGCCTTGGGTTAAGTCTTCATGTCGGCAACTCCTTCTGTCAGGGTATCAATGTCCGATGTCTCATCATCCTTGATTCCACTGGAGCCAACCATTGAAGTGTCCCAAAGCGGTGCCTGCCTAGTGGTCTCAAGCATGGCACCCTCCTCGTAAACAATCTACTCTCGATCACCAAGTTGTTTCTCATCTGGCTTTGCCTTGGACTCACCATCAACATCATCAGCTCAACACTCATCTTCAGTAGTAGCCGGAGGCGCATAAAAACAAGCTGGAATAACTGTGCTTGAGACCTCAAGAATCTCCACCATACCGAACACATCGATAGCTCAGTGTCCTTCTGCTAGTCCATAACTTTATGTAGCCCAACATTATCAGCCTTCACTCACAACATCTATAGCACCATTGCCCTTCTGACACTCCTCCACTTTCACAGTAAGGCCTTTCAAAGCCAACTTGTGGCCCTCAATCAACTCTCTATGTTACCTCATCTCAACCTGTATCGAGGATAAGACAAGTACAATCGCCCTTTCTATCAATCCAGGCACAACGGTCTATACCCGGGAGGCTCGCACATCAGCAGATTGGGCCAAATGGCCCATCTTGTAATGCATAGCCTGGGTGATAAGGGGTCGGGAGGCAGCAGCAGCAACAATAGAAGATCTAGTGGGAGGGGGTGTAACAGATGTACTAGGGGTCTCAGAAACAGAAAGGCCAGAAGTACCTTAGGGCCCACTGGCCTGAGAACGCATGATTGCCTCTGTGGGCAGCATATCCATATCGACCTCCGAGGACGTATCCATGGGTGCTACCCACCTCATGTCAACTCATTCCGCATGTACTCGGCCTCAATATGCAGGATGTTAGTAGAAGAGGTGGGTGTCACCTCGACATCCCTCTTATTATCTCACGTAACACAGGCCCATCTGCACAACTTGGTGATCAACACCAGAAATAGAAGTAAGGTATGGTTCTATTTGGCCCTCATGAACATCTCTTGCTCAATCAGAAACCCCAAGTTTAGATTTTGGCGATCAATGAAGGACCCTAGATAGGGTGTCTTCGGGTGTCTGAGGATGAACTTGTTTTGGGATGGCATAATGGTGCTACTAATCAACCCGAACCAGTATCTGGCAGCAACATTCAGGTCCTTTTTATCTACGGGTGCACCTGCCTCTATCCACCTCGGTGTGACATAGAATATAAGGGGTTCCAACCAACACTTAAGGTCCTCCAAGGTCTTCTTCCTAACCAGATCAATGTAATTGTGCATAATGTCGAATGAGCTTCTTAGTACCGCATTTATTTTGGAGCAATGATTTCACGTATCAGGAAACTTCATCCAAGACTAAGTGTCAACGATCGTTAGTCAGTAATATAATCCAACTAAATGAGTAGGGGTCGAAACCCACAGGGAGTGGTACGTGCTTGAGATTCAAGAGCAAAGTATGAATATATTCAAGTCAATCATGAGAATATATATTTACGAATAAAAACATAATTCAAATTTAGGGGTGATACAAGTGTCAAATACGATTGTTTTGGTTTTAACTGTCAGCTACAACAACATTAAATAACATGAATTAACAAGTAATGAGACGTGTTCTTTGATTGTGATTGGATTATAAGCTAAGGTAGACAAATGGGTAATTGCAATTTTTAGTAAATATTTGTAAATCAGTGAATAAGCTAGACTTATGTGGGGATAAACTTTCTCTCTAACAATTTACCTCGAATCAAGTTGGTTTCTCTCGAACACCAACAAGCAGCAATAAAAAATAACCTATGATTTAGTCCATTCACTCTGTCAAGCTGAATGTGTGGAAAAGGGTTTAGGATTAACTCTCTCGAGTTGAACCCATGACAACCCAATACCCATAGACCATCAATTCAGTAATCTTGGTTTTACAACCTATCTCTCTCGAGCAAGCCAAAAACACAAAGATAGAGTTGCATTTAGAACTACAACCCTTTAAATTAAGCCACAATTACTGACTGAAATCACTTTTAAACAACATTTAAACTATCAATTAGCAATACCCATAAGCTAAATCAACCCATAATCACATCCCAAGAATTGGGGTTTTAGCTAGACATCATAAAAAGATAGAAATTGTTACCAAATTGTGTTTCCATCAACTGGGTAAGATTAATTTCATCTTTACAAAGGTCCAAGTTGAAGAATCTCAAAGACGCACTTCCAATTTCTCAAGAAAGGATAACTTCAATTCTTCAAAGCTAAGGAAAAGTTTGTCTCTAAACTCAGAGTTCTCACTTAAAAACTGATAAGATATTCTATATTATGAAAATTCATAAATTTATAGATCTCCAACATAATGTTTGAAAATGTATTTATAGTCGCCAAAAATATGCTGCGAAGTACCATTTGGGGCAGTAAGTCGGGATCGCCGATCAACTCGGCGATCCGCCCTTTGGTCAGTTTGATCACCTTTTTGCTCTAGCCTTCAGCATCTTCAAGTTCTATAACTTTGGGTGATCCAATCACTGTATCGCGGAACTATTTGGCGACACGCCGACTTCTCGTTTCTCTCACCGACTTGATTTTCTCCTTCAGGTCTTGGCACATTTGAACTTTAGCCGAGATAATGGCCACTCAGTGACTTGCCCATCAGACCTTCTTTTCTTCGTTCTTTTAGTTGCCTTGTTCCTTTTTGCCCATTAGTATCCATGCTTTGTTCCTCAATCCAAATACCTGGAAATCAAGGATTTTACATCACTTATTGGCACAAAATAAGCATTTGAGGACACTAAATCTATCCAAATAATGTCCTAAATGACATCAACACCCCCAACTTAAACTTTTGCTTGTATTCAAGTAAAACTCAAGTTCAGCAGTCAAAAACAGTGTCTCAAATACTGCTACCTAAGACTCAATCATAAATGCACACAAAAATACTCAACTTACTCATGCAAGGATCAATTGTGCACACAAACATTCAAGTTGTGACTCCCATTATCAAATATTCAAAAGTTCACACTACTTGTTTCAAATACAAGTTCAAGCTCAACAAGGGTACTCAAATGCCCCCATACAAAGAATGATTCCATATTCACACACTATGGTTCAACAATTTATAGATCCAGAATCACAATAAACACTCAGACTCACAAAGATTAACACAATGCATGATTTCACCCATAGGTTTGCCTTGATTTTCCAATCAACACTTGCTTCAGCTCACTCAAGATCACAAATGTTTTTTCAAGGCTTGTAACGGAGCTGAGTGTAAAGGTATGGTTATTTAGGCTTAGTGGCTGCTATCCTCATAAAATGTTGTATGAACAACACTTTCTTTCTTTTTCTTCATCATTCTCATTCATGCTTAAAAGTCACCCCATTATTCACTTTCCATGGACTATTAGACACCACATTTCTTTTTACATTTTCACAACTTTATTCCACAACTTTTTCATTATTTTCTTCTATTTCTCTTTTTTTTGTATGGAGGGTTTCCATCTTTCTCAAAACCATGGGTCAAAGGGGACTTCTTTGTACTTCTTGATTTACCTTCTCTTTTCACCACACCCCCAACTTATACTTTTGGCCTAAGTTGGCTATTCAAAAAAACCACAAATCATGAAGATTATGGGTAATGGATAAAGAAAGGTCACAAGTCATCAAGTTTCTTCTAAGGAAAGGCTAAGGCTCAAAGGGTGTTCAACCAAGGATCTCACACTCACAAGGTTGGCCACAAAAGAGGTATAGTGTCAAATTGTTTCATACTCTTCAAAGTTGCCTAAGATCATTTTAAGAGATTACATCACTTAGTCAATTGGACCAACGGGGAAAATTCTAGGTGTCATCACACATGGTTCACTATAAGCTCATCACACAAGGCATTGACATTAATATCAAACAAGACTCCACACTTTTGCTAGTGTGCAATGATCATCACAAGAGACTCATTCGATAACCGACTAGTCATAACTAGATGGAAAAAGTTCACATATTGCCTATGCAACATCATTTGGCCTCATTGTAGCCACATATTCATTTTTGTTCGATTATGAGCACTATTCAAGTCATCGATATTGATCAAGATCGATACTCAAATTTGCAAGAGAACAACCACATTCAAACAAAAATAAGAGGTGGGACAAATTATTTCGAAAGGGTCCAAAAATCATTTATAATTAAAGCAAGGAGCCACAAGCTCAATCATTCACAAAAATAGTGCTAAACACAATTGATAGCTCAAAAACCCAACAAAAGCAAGCAATAAAATATCCAAAAGTCAATAAAAATAAGACAGAGAGGTAAAAAGGAATCCTATCTAAAAAGTCGCTCCATCTTTCTAGGCATCAGTGCCCGGTGTAGTGCTTTGATCTTAGGCATCAGTGCCCGCAGTCACATCCACAGTATCACCAGCTCTACTAGGGCCAGCCAAAGGCATATCTACCAAAGAGATCTGCATAACTGCATTGATCATGGCCTCCTCGTAAGGCCCTTTTAAGAAACCTCCTCAGTGACCTCAAGCATCTCCTCATTCGTCTCTGCCTCAGACTAAGGATCAGCTGCCTCCTCAACTCTAACATCATCTCTCGTGGTAACCGAAGGCATAACTGGCTTAATTGGAACATCTTGGATCTCCAGCATCCAAAAAATCATGGACATGTCGGTGGACTTTAGCTGGTCCACATATCTCCTCAATGTTGTAATAGCAACCTTTAGAGCCGTCACCTCCTCGGTCGCCCCTTGGCTATGCTCACACAATGCTATCCTAGCCGCAAGAGCATCAATGGTATCACTCAAGGGTGTCACTGCATTAGTGAGGGCTGACTGAATCATGCCCAGAATGGAGGCATCAAGTCTGGAAGCACGACAATCGGTAGAATGGGCTAGCTTCCCCATCTAGAGTAATGCAACCTGAGTGAGCGGAGGCCGGGAAACAGCAACAACAGCAGATCTGGGAAGCAATAGAGCAACAGAGAGACTGGAAGTATCAGAAGGGACAACACTGGAAGTACCTAAAGGCCTAGGGGCCGGAGTAGGCAAAGATGCCTCTGCAGGTAATGTGTTTGTATCCATAATCGGGGAAGAGTCCACCAGGGTTGCCTTCCTCTTCTCCACCTCATCTTTCTAATACTCCGCCTCGATTCTCTGGATATCAGTAGAAGATGTGGGAATCACTTCCACATATTTCTTCTCATATCTAGGAACCCGAACCCATTTGCACAGCTCGGTGATCAACACCAGAAAAAGGAGGGAAGTCTGGCGCTGTTTGGCCCGCATGAACATCTCCTTTACAATGATCTTCCCCAAGTTCAGCCTTATCCCTGCAATGACGTAGCCTAGGCAGGATGCTTTGGCATGGTGGAAAACAGACTCGTTTTGGGAGGGCATGATCGTGGTGCTTATGAAGCCAAACCAATACCTCGCTGCCACATTGAGGTCCTTCTTTTCAATAGTTGCTCTAACCTCTAGCCACTTGGGAGTGCCATATGATATCAACGGAGCCAACCACTTCTTCATGTTCTTTAGCGTCTTTGTCCTGATCATGTATTAACGGTCATTAACAAGTCTCGTAGTGCATTCTAAGAGAGCATTGATGGCAACAAAATCACACTGCATCCTCTTTCCCCTGACAACCACGTAGCCAACCGACTTGAATTTGGTTGTCGGCTTCTTCCCTTGTGGTACCAGTGCTCCGTAGGCAGTGTAGAACTCCCAGACCCAATTGGGAATATAAGGACCTCGGGGTCGAGTGAACAACTGGAACTTGTGTGACTTTAGGCAACTCATTATCTCCGGGTACCTGTCAATAACTCCATCAGTGGATAGACGCTTCTCCTCGATAATGGTCCTCAACCTCTCGGTCTTTAGTTTGTTCATAGACTTGGGAAGTGGACCCTGTACTAGTGTTGCTAGGACCACAGCTTGTGCGGGAGCACGAGGAGGAGTAGTGGTGGCCTGAGTAGTCTTGATCCTAGATGGATCATTCATCCTTTTGGAATGCAGCTCTACCCTCTGTGCTGCTACTAGTTCATCATCCTTAGGCTCAGAAGCTGCAGCTTGATGGTCCTGGTTCTCACCTTCACTCTCAGAAATTATGAGGTGAGCAGCGTAGATACCGTCACTGTCGGAGCTGGCCTCTGGTGAAGTTGGTGCCTTCCTTTTGCCCTTTCTTTTCCCACCAGTTATGGGAAGTTTGGTGGCCTTGGCCCTGGATGCAGCTGCATCCTCATTGATTTTTATCCCTTTGCCCTCTTGCGGGGCGGCATGTCCCTACCTGCAACCTTTGGTCTAGCCATGTCTGAAAAAACATCAAAAAGAGTTGGAAACAATTCAAGAAAAAGCATAGAAAAGTAGTTGTAGACAGACTCATTGAACCAATTCGTGAGTCGCCGAATCACATTGGCGAGCCAGATCGGGCTTGCAAAAAGGATTGGCTCAAATTTTTTTTAGACAAATGGCATGTTGGCTATGGAAAGGGCCTTTTGACAAATTGTTGATAGCATTCGGTGAGCTATACATATCCCGCCAAAAGTTATAGTGCTTTTAAGGATTAGGGGTGCATACAAAGGACGATCAAGGAAGACCTTCGGCGAGTCACCGAGTGCAATCGGCGAACTCAGGCTTCTCACCGAAAGTTACAGAACCTTTTTCAAGATTAAGCATGAAATTAAAGGAAATAAGGGGAACTTCGGTGAACTGCCGAGTGGTACGGTGAGCTCGACCAGCTCGCCAAACAACCCAACGTGCCTACTTTCAACCCAACTTCCAAAATTCAACCCCGCAGCCCCCGATAACAAGATCAAAACATCCACACTTACAATTAAGTGAAGACCCATTCCTCCAGGATACTCAGACTTCTCCTGGTTTGGCCGAATTTGGCCATTTGACGACTTTTGCCCTTAAGAATGACGTCAACCACTCCATCATTGGGAAAAATAAATCATTTGTCACAAATACGGGTTACTTAGACTTCATCCGACTAGACCGAACAACATGCAAGCACAACCCCACCATTTAAATCAATTTTAAGGCATAAAAATTTCGAAAAATCAACATATAGGCATTACGGGCACGATATTCAAATTAACATAGGCACACACATACACAATTATGATTAAAGAGGCCCAACACACATCTCTAAGACAACAATTTTTGCATAAGAGTAAAAATCGCTAAAAATGAATTAGTGGTTCAAAAAGCCAACCTTAGATGCCGATTAAACAAATTGAAAAGCTAGAAGGCAATGAATCCAACTCTGAACATAAATCCGACGACTAAAATGTGATAAAAACACAAGAAATACAGGAAATATTATGTGAGTGTAAGTTTGGGAATTTTATAAGTGAGGGAAAGTGAAAGAGTTTGAAAGTTTAAACCTTTGGAGTTTAAAAACCGTCTAGTTCTCCCCCATTTGGCGACATTAGTCTTGCTCGCCAGCCCACTCAGTGACACGCTGAGCGGGCACTTACCTCGCCGAGTTTTATAGGACTTCCAGTTAATGTGGGGATCCAAACGGCGGACTAAGTCATGATCGCCGACCTGATCGGCGATTCGCCAATAAGCTCTTGGGCTCACCGAGTTTTACAGAATCCAATTTAAAAATGTCTTGAGTCCAACGACGGTCCAAGTCAGACTCGCCGACCTCTTCGGCGAGTCACCGACTGGACTTTTAGCTCGCCAACCTGTAATTTTCAAACACCTTCCACATATTGACCTGCACAATCCACACACCATTATTTCAAATTAAAAAGAAAGCAAATAAAACTTTGGTTGCCTCCCAAGCAGCACCTTATTTAACGTCGCGGCACGACGCAACTCCACACTCAAACTTCATTCTTGGAGTTGACCATAGTATCACTAGGCAAACCCCCTTGTTGTCTCGGGTTTAAATGAGATGAGATATGACCCATTTAGGTCTCCAATTGCTTGATCGATACTGAATGGGAGGAAACTGTCTATCTAAAGGTCGACACATCTTATTTCATTTCTTTCAAAATCTTGTCCGACCCCTCCACTTTGTTAAGGATATGAGAAAGCATATCCTCCGACCTACCTCCCTCGGAATCCTTTCTCTTTTGGCGCTCATGGGTAGGAACATATCTATCCTTCTCCCTATCTCTATGTTTTCAAGTGGGGTCACGGTCCCTCCACTCTTGATCACGATCCTTCCAACATTCATCCCTTCTCCATTCTTGGTTACCACCTTGCCTCGGGTAGTTTGAACGATAACTACCACCTTGGTTGGCTAGGAAATTCACCTCTTCGTTGTAAAAAGCCTCAAACTTGGCCTCATCAGGATTAACACATCCGACACACACGACATTAACACTCTGAGTGCTCCCATGACAATTTTTTAAAAATATGTCAAGTTGTGTCATGATATTGGCCATGTTCTGGTCCCTTTCTTGGTCCTTCTACATCTTCTCCTTGGTCAATTTGAGGTGAGAGCCGAGACCTGATCTTCGCGGGTGCACCAAGCCCGATTGACTGTGGTCATGCCATCCAAGAGCTGAGTTTCTATCACATAAGGTTGTTGCATCAAACCTCCAGGAGAATGTTTGTTAGCAACACCCTTATTTACTGAGTCAAGGCTCCGATAAAAATACTGCAGCAACACGTTGTCAGGTAAGCCATGAGTTGGGCATTAGAGCACCAACTTCTTGAAACGTAGCCAAGTTTCATGAATTAGCTCGCCCTCCAGACGCTTGAAGCTCTGAATGCTATCCTGAAGAGTCATCATCTTTGAATGAGGGAAAATCACATTTGAAATGCGGTGACCAACTCCTCCCACGAAGTGATTGATTTATGTGGCAATTCAGCCAGCAACTTACATGTTTCTCCCATCAAAGAGAACGGGAACAACCTCAACCAGACCGACTCTTGGGATATGTTCTTGAAGGAGAACGGTCCACAAGCATCCACGATGTTTCTAATATGCTCATGGGGATCCTCATGAGCCAAACCACCGAACAACCCCTTCAATTGAAAGAGCTGCAACATAGTACTTGTGATATGGAACATTGTGTTCCCTTTGGCCAGAGGCAAGCGAATGGCACCAATTCCACCCATTAGTTGGGGTTCATTAGCTTTAGACTCATTCACATCGTTGATATTTCCGATGTCATCTCAGTGGCCTACTTGGCTACCATTGCTTCCGTTTACACTCATACTTTCTGTTTCAAAACAAAACAAGTAAAACAAAACTAAAATTAAGTAAGTTCAACTATAACTAACAAGAAAAAATTTCAACTTAACTAAAGATTCTCAAACAACACCACTCCTGGACAGCGGCGCCATTTTGATTTCATGTATCACGACACTTCATTCAATACTAAGTGACAATGATCGTTAGTCAGTAATGTAACCCACCTAACTGAGTTGGGGTCGAATTACACAGGGAGTGGTACGTGCTTGAGATTCAAGAGCAAAGTATGAAAATGTTCAAGTCAATCATAGGAATAGATAGTTAAGAATAAAAATATAATTCAGAGTTAGGGGTGACACAAATTAACAAGCAATGAGACGGGTTCTTGGGATGTGATTGAATTATAAGCTAAGGTAGACAAATGGGTAATTGCAATTGTTAGTAAATAGTTGTAAATCAGTGAATAAGCTAGACTTTAGTGGGGGATAAACTTTCTCTCGAACAATTTACCCGAATCAAATTTGTTTCTCTGAAACACCAATAAGGAACAATTAATAACAACCTACGCTTTAGTCCATTCACTCTCTCGAGCTGAATGTTTGGAAAAGGGTTTAGGATTCACTCTCTCGAGCTGAACCCATGAAAACCCAATACCCACAGATCATTTATTCACTAATCTTGGATTTGAAACCTCTCTCTCGAGCAAGCCAAAAACATGAAGGTTGAGTTGCATTTGCAACTACAACTCTTTAAATTAAACTATAATTACTGATTGAAATCACTTTTAAAAAAACATTTAAACTATCAATTAGCAATACTCAAAAGCTAAATCAACTCAAAATCACATAATAACATCCCAAGAATTGGGGTTTTAGCTAGACATCATAAAAAGATAGAAATCATTACCAAATTGTGTTTACAACAACTGGGTAAGATTAATTTCGTCTTTACAAAGGTCCAAGTTGAAGAATCTCAAAGACCCACTTCCAATTTCTCAAAAATGGAAAACTTCAATCTTCAAAGCTAAGGAAAAGTTTGTCTCAAAACTCAGAGTTCTCACTCAAAAACTGATGAGAAATTCTATATTATGAAATCTTATAAATGATAGTTGTCCAACAGAATGTTAAAATTTATTTATAGTGGCAAAACATATACTGCGAATGACCATTTAAGTTGGGATCAACGATCAACTTGGTGATCCGCCCTTTGGTCAGTTCGATCGCCTTTTTGCTTTGGCATTCAGCATCTTCAAGTTTTGTAACATTGGACGATCTAATCACTGAATTGCGAAATCGTTCGGCGACACGCCGACTACTCCTTTCTCTCTCTGACTTGATTTTTTCTCCTTCAGGGCTTGGCACACTGGAAATTTAGATGAGATAATGGCCATGGATTAGGCGATCATCAGGCCTTCTTTTCTTCGTTCTTTCAGCTGCCTTGTTCATTTTTGCCCATTAGTGTCCATGCTTTGTTCCTTAATCCAAATAAAGCCCTAAATGAGTCAAAAATGTGGAATCATCAAGCAGCGACATTTCACTTTCTTGCCTCGAACCACCATGAAGTCCACCAATTTGAAGGAACATGCCTTCTTCTTCCCCATTGACACTAATTCTCCGTAGGCAGCATAGAACTCCTGAACCCACGTAGGAATGTAGGGACCCAGGGTTTAGTAAAAATCTCAAACTTGTAGACCTTGAGACTGTTCCACACCTCTGGATATATGTCCACACATCGTCAGTATACAATCTATTTTCTTCTAGAATAGTCCTCAAACCCTCGACATTTAGTCGATTAAGTGACTGGAGAGGAGGACCCTCAGCAAGTAGTGCATGAACCACTGTCTAAGCTAGAGGGAGGGCTGGAGCTAAAGCTGGAGGAATAGGTATGTGAGGCTTCGGAATCCTAGATGGATCATGTAATGATTTTTAGCGTAGATCCGCTCTCCGTACCTGAAGAAACTGATCATTCTTCAGCTTAGAGATAGAGGCCGAAGAGTCATCCAGAGAATCCCCCTCATTGTCGGAGGTACTGAGGTGTGTGTCGTAGACCCCCTCACTATTAGAGCTCTTCTGTTGTGGTGTTAAATCCATGGGGACCTTGTCTTTGTCTTTGCCTTTACCTCCCTTTGGAGGCAACTTTGTAACCGGTGCAGGGGAAGCAGTCGCTTCCTCATTTAAGGTAATCCCACATTCCTGTTTTCGGGGTGATCAATTCCTTCCAGCTACCTTTGGTCTATCTATGCCTACAAAACAATGTAAAAGCCATTAGATGAAGTGATAAAAAAAATCAAGGAACACAGTTGCACAAAGACTCGCCGAACCACTTTGGCAAGACAGGTCGGGCGCGCCAAAAGTTTTAGAACAAAAATGCTCAAAATTAAAAGCTGGTTGGCAACGTTAGGGTCATTCGGAGGATCGCCGACACCAATTAGCAAACTAGAAGTAGCTCGCCGAAAGTTACAGAATAATTATGGAAATTAAGGGCGCAAAAGGGCAATCAGAAGGGACTTTTGGCGAGCACATGCATATTGCCGAAAGTTACAGAACTTAAAGCCTAAAGAGGGAAAAATAAAAGGCTATCTAAGGGGACTTAAGCAAACCACCGAACCACTCGGCAAGCTCGACCCAGCTTGTCGAGTAGTCCAACGTGCCAATTTTCACCCCGAACTTCAAAATCAAGCCTGCAGCCCACGAAAGAAAAATTAAACACCAAAAATATGTAATTGACACTAGACCCATATCACCCATGCCCTCAGGGTACTCAAACTTCCCCTAATTTGCCAGAAATTGGCCAATTGACGTCTTTTGCCCCTAAGAATGATGTCAACTGCTCTATCAAAGGGTAAATTTTGACCATTAGCACAATTCGGGGTTACTCAAACTTCTGTCACGACCCAAGGCTACCCCATAGATGTGATACAGCGTACAATACTCCAAAAATTCTCATACAAGCCTCATAGCATTATTGAACATAAGAGCATTGGAAAATAGATCGGAATTTGAAACTTTTCTTTTACAATCGAAGACATATTTCATGAAAAGCAAGTGGAAGGCTTTCTATACATTATCTCAAACCATCTACAACACTTTGAATAAACTTTGGGACTAAGCCCATACAAAAGCTCAAAACATAAATAAATGACATAAGGGAACTAGTGGGTTTGTCCTCAAACTATGAGGACTCACCATAACTTCAACTCCAAGCTCCTTAGAAACCTATTTTCCAAGTATAGGACACCAAATCTCCAAACTCTACACTTTGGTAAAAAATGAGAAATATGGGTTAGCACATAAAGTACTAAGTATGATAGCCATGCAAAAACCATGCTTAAAAAGGACATTTTCTTTGGAAATCATGTTTTATGCCAATTTGGGAAAACTTCATGATCATGAATATAAGAGGCATAATATACAAACATAACCAACATACAAGTCATTTCATCAAATTAGAACATATTCAACATATAAGCCATTTCTTCACATTAGGCTTTCACCTCAAGTAACCCTCAAGCTATACTTTGTGCAATGTTTGAATAGCATCCCATACCACCATCCACACTAAGTACCACATCAAGGCCACCAAAAGTGAACTTACCATTCATCCTTACCATCTTTACACCATACCCGTAGATAAGAGACATAAACACTTCGTAAGATATGACAAGGAAGTAACTCATAATCCAATCCAAATATAGCATGCATCATTACATTAAGCATATAAGAGTCAACATTTTTCATTAGCTTCATTTAAAGCACTTTCATTCATTAGTCATGAAGACATTAGAGAACTCACTATAGCCATCTCAAAGGCTACTCGTGCAATGCATGGATGGCATCCCATACTACCACGCACACTTCATTGAACTCCTCAAGAAACCATAATGTCCATCTCATATGATGGGAATAAGCATTAACCAACATAGACCATATGAGCTAGACATGGAATCCGGTGTCATGAATCCCCACACCGTCAAGAGGTGGTCTACTTGCCTAAGCTAGGATCGCTAACATTTTAGCTGAAGTGGATCCACTAGCTAATATCCTATGTGGGCACATAGTTATGGGATTTGAAGATGTTCATTGGAACCCTAGCCTAACATTGGGAGAGATTCAATCTTACCATATACACTCGGTGCTTAGCCTCCATTCCCATAGAGTATTTCATTCACATTACATTATTGCACTTGAGAGGAATGTCATTGGCCTATCATCCCAAGTTACATCATTACACAGGAAAGGAATGCCATAGGCCTATCGATCCATGGTTCATTGTTAGGATTGCTCTAGAGTCCTCATGAAAGGAATGCCATAAGCCTATCGATTCATGGTTCCTCATTACATTATTAAACACATGAAAGGAATGCCATAAGTCTATCGATTCATGGTACATTGACTAATTAGGAAAGGAATGTCATAGGCCTATCGATTCAAGAGTTGTCATTACATTAGTTCATTGGCTTATTATGAAAGGAATGTCATTTGCCTATCGATTCAAGAGATAGACTTAGAACACATTGATTAGTCATGTATGAAAGGAATGTCATAATCATATCGATTCATATTCATTAAGTCAACACGCATTCATTACACAAGAGAGGATGCCTAAGCCTACCAACTCAAGATTCAACAATCAACTATACATTTATTCATTCAAGAAAAGGATGCATAAGCCTACCAATTCAAGATATACATCATATAGAAGAAACCCTTCACATTCTATCATCATCATTAATGAGTGTTAATTGAAAATATGCTTTCAATCATAATAGAATTACATTCTAAACATGATCATAATAGTTTCGATGATATCCTTCATATTATAATCATACCTAAATCCTTCATGAAATTTCCCTCCAAGGCTATACATCAATCACAACCCAAACATCTAAGATACTACAATAGATAAGGGAATTAACATGATTCCATAGATAAATCAGTATAAACATAAACAATTCAACATACTTTCATGATTAATCAATTCCCAATCACAATTAACAACTTAGGATTTTTGGGGGAAACATGGGATCATAGAAGAAATTGACCATAATTCATCAATAATTCAAAAATCCATTCATAATTCATCATATAAAACCTTTTCAAAACGTTTTGGAATTCAACCGATGCATAGATTGAAAACTAGGGTTTTTGGGGAACTTTGGAAACTTGAAATCATCTTTGAAGGGGCGCCTTGAATGAAACTTAGACAAGGATGAAAACTACCATACCTTTTAGGGAAGAACTCCACAAAACATGAGTGAGAATGGTGAGATCTTGAGATTGAAAGCTTGAATCCTACACCTCCAATGGAGGTTTCTAGAGAGAGAACTTTTGAGGAGAGCAGGTTTCTAATTTGGGTGTTTTGAAATAATGAATTGAAAATGGAGTTTTAATACTTTTAAAACCCTTAAAATACATTAAATAACCAATAATAACCTTCCTCCAGCTTAACTAAACTTACAATGAAATTACCAATTAACCATCACCTTAGCCGAGCCCTTGATAGCAAAACAGTATCAACCAACGAACCCCCCACCCGCAGACCGTGGGTGGGTCCACGGGACGTACTAGCCAAGGGTGGAATGGTTCTGTAGCTACACTTTTAGGACCTTGACCCACGGAGGCCATCCACGGGGCATAGGTCCCATCCATGAGTTACTTGATCTTGGGCAAATTTTTGGTTTCTTGGGGTCTTAGTTGTTAGGCCTTAGGGTCCTCCTCACTGACCCCTTGGTTGGTCCTTGGGGAATCGTACCTTGATGTTTAGCCCCTCAACCTATACTCGGGAAGACAGTAAAAAACCTCAAACCCCATGTCAAACTCAAACACACACTCGTTAGGCTCTAGTTTCACTTACTTGTTTTTTGGGTCGCTACATTATCCCCCACTTGGGAGCATTCATCCTCGAATGACACTTTAAACACATTAAGAGATTAACGACTCAAGACTAGCATTCCATCATGCATGCAACATCATAAACAATGCACAAAACTAGCAGGAAACATCAACTCCATCTCAAACATACTCCATGCAACACAACAAAGTAGGAACTACATCTACAAACTCATTATGCATCATAACTTCAATATTTCTCATTTAATTGGAGGAATTACCTTCTCCAACTCAAATCATGCCCATTATAACATGATTAAGCACATTATACAATTTCTCTTAAAAGCACATTTAGGCATGTTCAACATTTAACCTCATGAAGGATATAAGCAACTCATACTAAATGCACATCAACATGAGGAACATAATTCATAAAAATCATTTTCTCTTTTAAACATGAATTCATTAAGAATATGCATATCATAAGGAGACCATGGAAACACACAATCACACATGACTCCAAAACATGAAACAAGCTACAAGGAACTCTTGGTCTCAAGCTTGAATAGGAAGAGAAGGGAAGAGATAAGGATATCGGAACTCTCAACAACCTTACTATTCAACATACCATCCCCCCCTAGGAGTGTTTTAAACCCGTACTAAGGCTTAACATGAACATAAAATAGGGACCTTAACAAGTCATTCACAACCATAAGGAACCATCAACATACCAGTTCTTTTAAAATAGGAAGGTCTTCATTAAGCAACTGTTGCTCATAAACAACCTTACTAACACCACTTAAGGTCTCATATGAATCTACCAAACCAGGTCAAAACTCCTCACACTCACTACAACTCTACATGTGAGAATATCAAGCAAGTCTAACTCATGAACATCAAGGATACTCAATGACCTTACCATCTAAGCACATTATATCCCCCCTTGGGAGTAAGCCTATACAAACTCTTTATAACATCACTTATTTCAATTATAAGGTCGGAGCAAGTCATCATTAAACCTTCACATTCATCACACAAGATGATTCTAAGCCAAGGTGAATTACATTCCTACCCTCTTTAGAGGAGTCTACTCACTTCACACATCCAGGCATTTCTAAAACACCACATTTCATCAACTCTTTCAACATACCTCAAAACTCATCATGGCCTTCTACCAACAATACACATAACAATAAAGCAGTCTATTCATACTAAAGACAACATCACAATCTATCATCTCACATCTATGAAGTCACAAAACCATAATTGGCATCACAACCAACCTTTTTCTCCCACAATCCTTGCAACATAAGCTCTTCAAATGGTAATACCCTAAAGACCATCGAATAATGAATAAGAGAGAAAACTTATAGAGTTAAACTACATGACACGACTGGAGGAATGAATAAGTGAGATTTTCCTAACACCCAATAGCCTCCTATTCATATATGTGGTGTGCTTCACACTATGAACAAGACTCTACTAGATATGGTTTGAGACATCCAAAAACCATTCCCAAAACCTTGTGCTCTGATACCATATTTGTCACGACCCAGGGCTACCCCCTAGATACGACACAGCATACAAGACTCTGAAAAGTCTCATACAAGCCTCATACCATTCTTGAACATAAGAGCATAGGAAAATAGAGCGGAATTTAAAACTTTTCTTTTACAATAGAACACATTTTTTCATAAAAAGAAAGCGGAAGACTTTCTATACTTTATCTCAAACCATCTACAACACTTTGAATAAACTTTGGGACTAAGCCCATACAAAAGCTCTAAACATAAATAAAAGACATAAGGGAATTACTGGGTTTGTCCTCAAACTATGAGGACTCACCATAACTTCAACTCCAAGCTCGTTAGAAACCTATCTTCCAAGTGTAAGACATCAAATCTCAAAACCCTACACTTTGGTAAAAAAGGAGAAATATGGGTTAGCACATAAAGTACTAAGTATGATAGCCATGCAAACACTATGCTTAAAAAGGACATTTTCTTTGGAATGATGCTTTATGCCAATTTTAGAAAAATTCATGAACATGAGTATAAGAGGCATAATATACAAACATAACCAACATACAAGACATTTCATCACATTAGAACATAATCAACATATAAGCCATTTCTTCAAATTAAGCTTTCACCTCAAGTAACCCTCAAGCTATACTTTGTGCAATGTATGAATAGCGTCCCATACCACCATCCACACTAAATACAACATCAAGGCCACCAAAAGTGAACTTACCATTCATCCTTTCCATCTTTACACCATACACGTACATAAGAGACATACACATTTCATAAGACATGACAAGGAAGTAACTCATAATACAATCCAAGTATAGCAGTCATCATTACATTAAACATATAAGAGTCAAAATTATTCATTAGCTTCATTTAGAGCACTTTCATTCATTAGTCATGAAGACATTAGAGAACTCACTATAGCCCTCTCAAAGCCTACTCGTGCAATGCATGGATGGCATCTCATACTACCACCCACACTTCATTGAACTACTAAAGAAATCATAATGCACATCTCACATGATGGTAATAAGCATTAACCTACATAGACCATGTGAGCTAGACATGGAATCCGACGTCATGAATCCCCAAACCGTAATGATGTGGTCTACTTACCTAAGATAGGACCGGTACCATTTAAGCTTAAGTGGATCCACTAGCTAATATCTTATGTGGGCACATAGTTATGGGATAGGAAGATGTTCATTGGAATCCCAGCCTAACATTGGGAGACTTTCCATCTTATCATATCCACTTGGTGCTTAGCCTCATTTCCCATAGGGTATTTCATTCACATTACATTATTTCCCTTGAGAGGAATGTCATTGGCCTATCGACCCAAATTATATCATTACACATGAAAGGATTGCCATAAGCCTATCGATCCATGTTCATTATTAGGATAGCTCGAGAGTCCTCATGAAAGGAATGCCATAAGCTTATCGATTCATGGTTCCTCATTACATTATTATACACATGAAAGGAATGACATAAGTCTATCCATTCATGGTACATTGACTCATTATGAAAGGAATGTCATAAGCCTATCGATTCAAGAGTCGTCATTACATTAGTTCATTGGCTTATTATGAAAGGAATGTCATTGGCCTATCGATTCAAGATATAGTCTTAGAATACATTCATTAGTCATGTATGAAGGGAATGTCATAAGCCTATCGATTCATATTCATTAAGTCAACACACATTCATTACACAAGAGAGGATGCCTAAGCCTACCAACTCAAGATTCAAGAATCAACTATACATTAATTCATTTAAGAAGAGGATTCATAAGCCTACCAATTCAAGATATACATCATCACAATACTTTCATTTATACAAGAAAAGGATGCATAAGCCTACCAATTCAAGATATGCATCATATAGAAGAAACCTTTCACATTCGATCATTGTCATTAATGAGTATTAATTGAGAATATGCTTTCAATCATAACACAATTACATTCTAAACATGACCAGAACACTTTCATTGATATCACACACATATCTTTCATATCATAATCATACATAGACACTTCATGAAATTTCCCTCCAAGGCTATACATCAATCACAACCCAAACATCTAAGATACTAAAATGGATAAGGGAATTAACATGATTCCATAACTAACTCAATATAAACATAAACAATTCAACATACTTTCATGATCAATCAATTTCCAATCATAATTCACAACTTAGGATTTTGGGGTAAACATTGGTTCATAGAAGAAATTGACCATAATTCATCAATAATTCAATAATCCATTCATAATTCATCATATAAAACCTTTTCAAAATGTCTTAGAATTGAACCCATGCATAGATTGAATACTAGGGTTTTTGGGGAACTTTGGAAACTTGAAATCATCTTTGAAGGGGATCCTTGAATGAAACTTAGAAAAGGATGAAGACTACCATACGTTTTAGGGAAGAACTCCACAAAACTTGAGTGAGAATTGTGAGATCTTGACCTTGAAAGCTTCAATCCTTCACTTCTAATGGATGTTTCTAGAGAGAGAACGTTTGCGGAGAGGAGGTTTCTAATTTGGGTGTTTTGAAATAATGAATTGAAAACGGAGTTTTAATACTTTTGAAACCCGTAAAATAATTTAAATAACTAATAATAACTGTTCCCCAACTTAACTAAACTTAAAATGAAATTACCAATTAACCCTCACCTTGGCCGAGCTCTTGACAGCAAAATAGTATCAACCCACGAACCCCCCAACCACGGACCGTGGGTGGGTCCACAGGCAATACTGGCCAAGCGTGGAATGGTTCTACCACTAAAATTTTCAGACCTTGACCGACGGAGGCCATCCATTGGGCGTGGATGGACCTACGAGGCATAGGTCCCATCCGTGAGTCACTTGATCTGGGGTAGATTTTTGGTTTCTTGGGGTTTAGGATTTAGGGTCCTCCTCAAGGACTCCTTGGTTGGTCCTTGGGGAGTCATACGTTGATATTTAGCCCCTTAACCCCTCAACCTAAACTTGGGAAGACATTAAACAACCTCCAACCCCATATCAAACTCAAACACACACTCGTTAGGCTCTAGTTTCACTAGTTTTTTGAGTCGTTACAACTTCACCCCGCTAGAGCCACACCAATTTCAACACTACCCAACAATTAAATCAGTTATCGACACGGGAATTGTCTATTTACGAACAACTAAAGGTGATATTACTTAAGAACAGGCAAACCAACTATTACACGATGAATCAAGAAACATTACACAGAGATATCAACAAAAAAAATACTGATTGCATTTGATTTCAACCAACTATTTAGTTTGGGTCTCGAAAGATCAACCTTTAATGCCGAAAGTTGAAAAGCTAGGAAGCAAAGTAATCCCAAAATTCACCCCGAACAAAGATTCCAAATGAAATAAAAATAAAACTACAAGAATATGAAAAATATAGTATCGGATGTGAAAGTGCGGAAGTTAAAAAGTAGGAAAGTGAATAGACTTTTGAAATTTAAATTGTTTGTCCTTTTAAAACCCTTCAGTTAGTGTGCCAGTCGGCGAAGTATGTCGTGTCCGCTGACCCGCTCGGTGATGCGCCCAGTAGCACTTTAGCCCGCCGAGTTTTACACAACCTCTGGCAAGACAGATGGTTCCAACAGCAGTGCAAGTCAGGCTCGCCATCTAGTTCGGAGAGTCGCCGACTGGACTTTTGTCTCGTCTAGTTGGCAATCTCCAAAATTTCAACTTTTCAACCTGCACATTCGACATCCATTATTCAATTAATAGAAATAAAAGCATTAAACCGTGATTTGCCTCCCAAGAAGCGCCTTGTTTAACGTCGTGGCACAACGTGGATATGCTTTCAAGGTTCATTTTCTGGGTTAGTCAAGGTATCACACTACAACAAATTTGATTATTTGTGATGAAATATTTGGTCTCTTTAGGTTCATATTTAGTCACTAAAAGAACTTTGTGACAAAAAACAATTCGTCAAGCATTCGTCCCTAAAGCATGGGTCACTAAATGTATATTGAGACGAATTAGTGTTTTGTCACAAATTAGACATGCATTAACTATGAAACTATATTTCGCCCCCAAATGAATAGAATTCATGACTAACTTGATTGTCATAGAATTATATATTTTTTGTAGGTTGATTAGAGACAATAAAATGATTGTCGCCAACTGTTTATATTATTAGTGAGGAAAATAAATGTCACAATTAAATCTGATTTTTCATAGCTAAAACTTATAATATTTAACTACAAACTCTAATTTGTCACTATTGTAACAACATAGTTTTTTTAGGCGAAACTATTTTGTGTCCAAAGATTGATTAATTTTATGACAAAAAATAATTTGTCACGAATTAGATACATCATTAGTGACCAAATAATGTGTCACTTCTAACTTAAATTTGTTACTAACAATAAACAATAAATGGCGCCAATTTATTTTTTGGTGGGAAACTTTAGTGGACAAAACTTTGCTACGAAATTTTATGTTTCGTCAGTAAAACTATCTATCTCATATATTTAAGCACGAAAAGTAGTTTTTGTCACTAAAAGTGAACAATTAGTGATAAATTTCATGTCGTAGCTAATAATTTCATAGCTATATATCATATTTGTTGTAGTGTCACTTGGTAGACCCCCTTTTGGCCTTGGGTTCAAATGATATGAAATTTGACCCATTTTCGCTTCCAATTGCTTGATGGACATTCAGTATGAGGTGACTTTCTAATTGTGTGGAGACGTCCTCTTCATTTCTTTCAAAACTTTGTCCGACCCTTCTACCTTATTGAGAATGTGTGCAAGCATGTCTTCCGTACAGAAGTTCTCCAGGTCAGTCTTTTACTATTAAGGATTTGGACGTTCATGGGGTGGGACGTATCTTTCCTTGTTACCATCCCTTTCTTTCAAAGTAGAATTAAGGTCAGGACATTCTCTGTAACGATCTCTCCATCCATCATCTCTATCCAACCCGAATTTCCACCCGACCTTGGATAGTTTGGACGAAAACCTCCTCCTTGATTTGCAAGGAAGTTCACTTCCTCATTATACAACACCTCAAATTATGCTTCATCGGGATTTGCTCTATCAATACCCACATAATTTACACCCTTCAACCCACTACCCATCACATTTTTTGACAATATATCCAACTGGGTCATCATTTTGGCCATATTTCGGCCTCTCTCTTGATCCTTCTCGATCTGCTCTTTTTTCATCCTAAAGGTGAGAGTAGAAACTTGGTCCTCACGAGTGTACCATGCTTTGTTAATCTTGGTCATGCCATCAAGGATTTGAGATGCTACCTCATAAGGCTGTTGCATTATCCCCCCCCCCCCCCCGGAACAAGTTAAT
>JAJOOR010025070.1:0-23955 GCA_036250505.1 Solanum acaule | reverse complement strand
CTTAATGCATTTAGACAACTTCATTCACTAATGACATAAGATCATCACATACATTCAATTCAACATAAGCACTTACATTCAATTCATTATGACTCACTCTCACATTAGCATTCTAAAAGACCAACGCTTTCATTAATTAGCCCAAAGAGACTCATTCATTCATTATCATTACTAAGACACACCAAGATCTCCCTTAAATGTCTACTTGTGCAATATCTAGATAATGTACCATTCAACCACCTATCCTAAGTAGTACAGCCTTAAGAGATCTTAGTTCATTCATTAATGTGGGGGAAGAGCCTTAACCGACATAGACCATGGAGCAAGACATGAAATCTCGGTAGTACCCTTACCGAATGAGGGATCCCCACTTGCCTAAGGTAGGATCATTCTTTTTAAGTGTGACCAATAACAAAGCAAAGGCAACTCTTTTAAGTGTATATAATGAAAAATAGGTGTCGCTAATTCATCACAACAAAGCGTGCCCATATACCTCTTTGGCTACGCTTTATAAGTGTAGCCAAAGATGGCGACATTTAAAAAGTGTTGCCTAATGTCAAAGGTTACACTTCTTTAGGCCACCCCTAAAAAGTGTTCCTTAAAGTCCAAAAGTGTAGCCTTTTATCAAAGGCCACACTTTTTGCTAGTTTAGGCTACACTTTACTGGGGTGGCCATAGGGCTAAAATAGTGTAGTGAGACCACTAGCTAGTCCTATGTGGGAATATAGTTAAGGGATAGAAGGATTGCTTCTAAGTATTCTCATCTCAACTCACGAAAGAGCACCCATCTTAAGGGTTGCTACTAAATACTCACATCTCAACTAACGAAGGGGTATCCACCCATCTTCAAATCCTCTCGGTGCTAGACATTACTCCCCCAAAGAGTTAGGACATTCATTTCATTTATTCATTTAGGGATAAGGATTGCTACTAAGTACTCTCATCTCCACTCACAAAGGAGTACCCATCCTAGCCCAAAATTAAATCATTTAGGGATAATGATTGCTACTAAGTACTCTCATCTCAACTCACGAAGGAGTACCCATCCTAGACCAATATTCATTCATTTAGGGATAAGGATTGCTACTAAGTACCCACATCTCAACTAATGAAGGAGTACCCATCCTAGCCAATATTCATTCATTTAGGAAGCTCTTGGATTCAAAGATGAGAAAACCTTTCATATAGGAACCTTATTCATTTAAAAGAGTACTTTATGAGACTATCCTTACAATAGACCCATCTTTCATTCATTGGCATTAACTCCCATTCTTTTCATTCATTGGCATTAACTCCCATTCTTTTCATTCATTAACACATTATTTCATTCATTCTTCACTAGGTGTAAGAGTAGGTAAACATAGTCTATCCTAACCTCACCTTCATTATTAGTCATTCAAGAAGACAATAACCAAGTATAACACATAAGGTCTCTACACAAGGTCACCTTTCATGCTCTTAGACCATACACAAATTCACATCGTATCACATTACCTTCACATAATCAACATTACTCAAAACAACAATCATCCAACTTTGCCTACAAGGCCATGATCATAACATGCTTATAAAGTAAACACCTCCCCACTTTCAAAGGGATCAAACCTCACAATTCTAACATCTACTACATATATATCATAAAATACTAGAATCATTAATCTATTCACAACTTCATCATCATGATAAACCTTAGGTCAGAATTGCCCATTCAAGGTCAACATCCAATATAACACAATTGACCATCAATTCCTCATAATTCAATATAGAACCATACATAAATCAATAGCCCATAACAATATACACATTTATATCACATTATTAGTTCATAATCAATAGACTCAATTTAAACCCAAAATTAGGATTTTAAGATATGCAAGGGTTCATGGAGGTTTTGACCTTAAAACCATCAATATTAACATAATTCTTCATTTGAAATACTTTCATTCAAGAACCGAAGATAAGAATTGAAATTGGGGTTTTTAGTGTTTTTGAAAAACATTGAAATCACTTTGATTTGGCTCTTTGATTGAAAGGAGAATCGAAGATAAAATCCCCATACCTTTTTGATTAATTTCCTTAGAAATTTGAAGAGAAATCAGTAGGAACCCATCCCCTAGCTTGAAGCTTCATCAATGTTTTCCATAGAGTTCTAGAGAGAGAATTTATTTGAGAGGGAAGGTTCAATTTGGATAATGAGGTTTAATTCTAGGTTTTGAGGTTTTAACCACTTAAAATATCCTATAATAGGTAGAATAACCGTTTATAATAGTTCCCAAAGTACCCAAACTACCCCTCACTTAGTTGGACCTTTTAAACAAGTTAAACTTGAGTTTTATTTTCGTAGATTTCGTCGGGAAACAAGTGCGCGACGCTAAGGTTTTCCCACAAGTTTCTAGAAATTAAATTTTGAGACAGTAGAGTCCGCAGTGTCTCCGCGATGCGGAGCCACTTTTTGGCCATTGGTGGAGCAGATTCTCGATGTGGAGCCACTCCCTCCATGCACAACTTCAAGCTGCCTTGGCAGCTTATTTTGCCAAGGGTTGGGGTCCTCCTCGGGGACCCTTAGGGTGGTCCCGGGGAGTTGTACCCAAACGTTTTGACCCTAAATACATTTATTAAGACACTAGGGTCACCTCCACTGATTTTAGACTCCAAATAACACATAAAAACATGAACAACATACTAGAACACACCAACACGTAAAAGACTAGTTTCTGAATGTCTTGGTCGTCCCTTGACGTTAGACTTCCAAACTCTTTAAAACTGCATAAAAAGGCTATTCTTCATTATTTTAACAAGTTATTATTGCATAAAACCCATGTGAGACTCTACTTTATCCTACTTCATTTTGAGGGGTGTTACATCAAATGCCTTAGAAACCTAGCCTCCAAAGGAACTCAATCTCCAACACCCTACATTTGTTTAGAATGTACACAATATACGTTAGTACAAAATGACCCAAGTACGAAAGCTAACATACCATCATAAAGCATCCCAAATGGTTAGTCAACATAAGACATAAGCATAAGAGACAATAACATATTCAAAACATAAACTCCAACATAAGCATCAGATCATCACAAGTCAACATAAGACATACATATATTCATAATCCAACCATTTGTCTTTAGTATTCAAGAGAACTACTCCACAAGCCACCTCCGAGTATACTTGTGCAAGGCAAAGATAACATCCTATAATACTATCAAAGTTAAGTACCTCTATTTGGTCATTCTTTGTCAGAGTCCACCATCATAGTCAAGATCTAGGTTTTCATGACATAAGAGCACTATACTCCTAAGTAACCTCAAGGCACACTTGTGCAATGAATGTGGGGCACCCCATAATAACACAAACACTAAGCATGTCTTGAAGTCACCATATTCATATTTACCATCTCTAGGTGTCACTATAGACCTACTTCATATTGACAAGGAACTATCAACTTAAGTCTATCATATCATGGAAGGCAACTATAGCAACAATCCAAGCTAGGCATACGTTACATAAGAGGACACTTCATAAGTAAGTTCAAGTCATACTTGTGCCATGTATGAGTGGCATCCCATACTACCACTCACAATAAGTACTCTTTTAGGCTAGCTTACTCAATGCTTACTATTCATCATTCTAAACTATCAAAGAGTAGCATACTACCATGCTAGACCTATCTACCGTGGAAAACACTTTACCATGCAATGCAAGCTATCCTAGGAAGGATACAAGTATACCAACCTAGCTACCATGCAACATTCAATAGGATGCAAGCTATCCTTAAGGGAGTATGAATCCTCAACCCTAATCTATCCTTTAGGAGAGTGTGGTGTCTTAATCCTAAGCTACCATGAAATGGTCTTGGCCTAACCAAGTCAAGCTATCATGAAGTTATTATAACAATGCTAGTTCAAGCTACCGATAGGAGAGTATAGATCCTCAATCCTATGCTACCATGCCTATACTAATGCAAGGTACCATTAAAACCATCCTACCAATGCCAATTCAAGCTAACCTTATGAGAGTTTAATTCTTCAATCCCAAGATACCAGGAGATCTACCATTCCAAGCTACCATGAGATGTACCATCCCAAGCAACCTAATTCAACTATACATGAAGCAATCATAAAGCTCAACTTCAAGCTATTTTATTCTAACAAGCATGATTCATTTTAGGTAATTAGCCTTTAATCTAGAATCATTCTATGTGAGAATATCTTTCGCATTCTATATACATTCAAGCTATCTCATCATATTAGACTTACTCTATATGCCCTAGTGATCAACATTATGACTTCAAGACCTACATTCAAGCTTTACTCCACCATCAACACAATAGTCTAGATCACAATACACATTATTCATAAACCTTAAGCGTAGATAAATCTAAGAATAATTCATCACAGAGTCCTAATTCTAATCATTCAATTCATATTCTATCATGCATGCATAAGTCTAGTTCAATTCATGACTTTATCATTCTTAGATAAGTTCTATTCATGGTGATAACTCTAGAAAATCTATCAAGAACCATCAATTTCTCATCACAAGACATAAACCCACATACTTAGAAAATTAGGGTTAACCAGGGAATACACATAAGTTCTTCATAATATCATGAATCAACCCTAAGTTAATCATATATGAGTAGTATTTCACACCTTAGAATTATACTCACTTAAAACCCAAACATTGGAAGTAACCCTAGCTTAGATTGGGGTTCTTTTTCACAAATCTTGGGGGTTTCAGGGGACTCTATGGGTGGAAGAACCCATAAATGAAAATATAAACAAACCTTTAATCAAATCCCTAAACCAAGCTCTCAACAATGGACATTGTTCTTGACCCAAGCGTCAAGCTCTATCTCCTTCTTCAATGGAGGTTCTTCGAGAGAGAGAAATATTCTATGGAGAGAATAAAGATGGGTTTTTAGTTGAATGACTTAATAGAGGTAAACTTAGGTCTAATAAGTTTATATAGTTGTTAGGAAAGCAATAGAATAAGGTAGGGCCAGCTTTGGGAAAGAACTAAGGACCCTAAGCGTTTTAGCTTAAAATTTACTAACCTTCCCGTCCTTGCTCGCCCTTTGCACCCTCATGGCTCACCAAGGGCACTAGGCGACTCACTAGGTGGACCCTTGGCTCGCCCATTTTTCCAGCAAAGTCCATAATGGGGCAGTTTCACTAGGCAATCTAGGTGTCTTTTGGGCGATTCGCCAAGTAGGTTGGCGAGCTATGACTTATCTCGCCCTTTGTTCCAGAATCAAGGAAAAAGGGGACAGCCCACTAGGCGACCTTAGGTTCCCTTTGGTGAATCGCCAAGTGCCTTGGGCGATCAAGCTGCCCAATCGCCAACTAGGCACCTAGGAGAACAAGTTCTCTTTTACTCTACCTTGATAGCTTTGGCCCTTGCAACCCTATATCATTCCATATATAGTCTTCTAAACTACGAGGTCTAACAGGTATCTTGACGTTCAACTATCAATCCCCTCATTCAAAGTACAGAAAGTCTCATCTATGACTCTATTTCGCATATATCAAACCTTAGAACCCTCGTTCATGGCTCTAGTTTGGTCTACTAGTTTCTGAGGTGTTACAACTTCGGTAACCTCAACGATGTCAACGAGCCTAATGCTAATGACCACTATCTTTATGGGTGGTATTGGTGCCATTCGCTTGCCTCCGGTCGAAGGGAATGCGATATTATACATCACGAGTACTATGTTGCAACTCTTGCAACTAAAGGGGATTTTCAGTGGTTTGGCTCATGAGGATCCCCATGAGCATATTAGAAATTTTGTGGATGTATACGGACCATTCTCCTTTAAGAATATCTCCCAAGGGTCGGTCCGACTAAGGTTGTTCCCATTCTCTTTGATGGGAGAGGCGTGCAAGTGGCTGGCTGAATTTCCACGTGAATCAATTACTTCGTGGGAGGAGCTGTTTACTACATTTCAAGTGCTATTTTTCCCTCCCTCAAAGATGATGACTCTTTGGGACAACATTCAGAGCTTCAAGCATCTAGAAGGTGAGCCGATTCATGAAACGTAGTTGCAATTCAAGAAGTTGGTGCTTCAATGCCCAACCCATGGCTTGCCTTATAATGTGTTGTTGCAGTATTTTTACCGGATTCTTGACTTGGTAAATAAGGGTGTTGCTGACCATCTTTCTCCGGGAGGTTTAACGCAGCAACCTTATGTGATAGCGGCTCAGCTCTTGGATGGCATGACTACCATAAATAGGGTGTGGTATACCCATGAAGACAGAGGGACCAGAACATGGCCAAGATCATGACACAACTTGACATTTTGTCTAGATATGTCATGGGAACTGGTGCTCGAAGTGTCAATGTCGTGGGTGTTGGGTGTGTTAATGTGGATGAGTCCAAGTTTGAGGACTTGTATGAAGAGGTAAATTTCCTAGCCAACCAAGGCGGTGGTTATTTTTCAAACTACCCGAGGTAGGGTAGTAACCAAGGTTGGAGTAGGGATGAAGGTTGGAAAGATCCAGATCGTGAATTGAGGGACCGTAATCCAAATTGGAAGAATGGGGAGAAGGATCGGTATGTACCTCCCCACAAGCGCCAAAAGCCAAAGGATTCAGAAGGTGGTCGGTCTGAGGTTATGCTTTCTCGTATCCTCAACAAAGTTGAGGGGTCGGAAAAGATTTTAAAGGAAATGAAAGAAGATGTGTCGACCCTTAGTCAGACCGTCACCTCCCATTCAGTGTCGATCAAAAAATTGGAGACCCAAATGTGTCGTATCTCATCTCATCTAAACCCGAGACAACAAGGGGGGTTGCCTAGTGACACTATGGTCAACCCCAAGAATGAGTTTTGAAGGTGGACTTGCGTCGTGCCACGACGTTAACTAAGGCGCTGCTTGGGAGGCAACCCAAGTTTTCTTTTCTTTCTTTTTAAGTTTGCAATAATGGTGTGTTGAATATGTAGGACAAAGTGTGGAAAGTGAGTGAAAAGTGCAAATTAGCGAGCCAAAGGTACAGTCGGCGACCTCGACCCAGACCGCCGTTGGACTAAAGGAAATTTTACATTAGAGTCTGTAAAACTAGGTGAGCCCAGGAAATTGTTGGCGAGTCATCGACCAGGTCGGCAATCACGATCTATACACCGTTTGGACCCCCAAATCAATTGAGGGACCTGTAAAACTCAGCGAGGTATGTGACCACTCGCCGTGTCACCGAATGGTTCGGCGAACACGACTAATGTCGCCAAATGGGCGAGAACTGGATGATTTTTAAAATGCCAAAGGTTTAAACTTTAAAACTCTTCACTTTCCCTCACTTTTAATCCTCCCAAACTCACACCTATTTAGTATTTTCAATATTTTTGCATTTTATAAGTATTTTAGTTGTTGATTTGTGCTTGGGATTGGCATTGCATTGCCGCCTAACATTTCAATATCAATTTAATCGGCATAAAAGGTTGGTTTTCTGAACCTTGAATTTATTTTTATCGAAGTTGTACTCATTTGCAACAATATTATCTTGTTGAAGTGTGTTGGGCCTCTCTGATAGGATTAGAATACTTAAATCCCTTATTTGATTTGATAATCTTACCCGTAATGTTTTAAGTGTTGAAATCTCATATTATTGTGCTTTGAAATAAATTAAATTTTGTGGGGTTGTGCTTGCCTATTGTTTAGTTTAGTTGGGTGAAGTTTGAGTAGCCCGTATTTGTGCCAAATGTCGTAATTTACCCCATGATAGAATGGGTGACGTCATTTTGATGGGCAAAAGTCATCAATTGGCCAAATTTGGCAAAACCGGGAGAAATCTGAGTATCCTTGGGTAATGGGTGTTATGGGTCTTGCTTTAATTTGACTAGTGCATGCTTTGATTTTGTTTTCGGGGGTTGTGGGGTTTAATTCGAGAAGATGGGTTGAAAGTAGGCACGTTGGGTCGTTTGGCGAGCTGGGTCGTGTTCGTCGAACCACTCGGATGTTCGCCAAAAGTCCCCATCTCGCCTTTAATTTCATGCTTTGATTGATATTGGGTCTGTATCTTTTGGCAAGAAGCTTGAGGTCACCGAAGGCACTCGACTCACCAAAAGTCTTCTTGGTTGTCTGTTGTCTGCACCCCTTAGCCCTTTTTGCACTGTAACTTTTGCTGGGCTAGCCCTTGCTCACCGAAAGCTGTCGGCGATTCGCTGAAAAGACCTTCCCATTGCCGACGTACTGGAGTGCCCCAGGACAACATAAGAGACATTGAGATGACACCTTCCTCCTCCACTGAAATCCGGTGTATTAAGGCCGAGTACACTTGTGAGGAGGCTGATAGGAAAAGAGCAGCTCTGATAGATACTTCTCTGGAGGTTGATGTTCATTCCATACCTGTAGAGGCCTCTGTGTCTACTCCGTCCTCCAGGCCTTAAGTTACTTCTGCCCCTACTTCTTCATCACATGCTCCAGGCACATCCTCTTCCTCCCAGTAGACCAAGATTACTTAGGCGATGATCCTGAAAATGGGGCATATGGCCCATTCAGCTAATGTGAGGGCTACCAGACTTGGGAGAGACGTCCCTTTTATGATTGAGGCTTCCATTTTAGTTGCACTGACCCCCCTTCAGACTTCCATTGACACTCTCACCACGAGAGTCGAAGCTTTTAAGAGCAGACAGGGGGAGATGTCCAAGGTTACGGCTTTGAAAGCCGAGGTAGCGAACTTGAGGAAGGACGTAGACTATCTGAAGTCTACCAACTTTACTTCATTACTAGAGGGTGCAGATGATTAGGACGCTCCTGAGACTTCAGAGATTCCTCTGGCTACCACCTGAGATGTAGACAGGGATGAGGCACTAGTTGATGAGTCGAATGTTGAGACCGACGAGGAGCAGATAGAGATACGAGAGGAGAGAATATATGGATACTTGCCGGATCTTGAGGAGACAATTATGCAGTCGGTGATCCAGACATCGCTGACCGAGACGGCTATGGAAGTTCCTAATGGGTGTGGTAGTGCTGTTTCTTCTGAGGTGACTAAAGGCAGTGATGCCCAAGTCCAGATTGATGCATCGGGCACTGATGCCCAGACAAATGGAGTGACTGTGTAGACAGGATCCCCTCTTTACCTCTTTCTCTGTCTTTCTTTATTTTGACTTGTGGATAATTTATTTTTTTTGCATTTGAGGACAAATGACTTTATTTGTGGTGGGGTGAGGCTCACCTTTTATGTGACTTTTTGTGAATATTGATGTTTTGTTTGAGCTGAAATTGCGTTGTACACTACCTTTTGTGGAAGATTTGAGCTTGTGGCTCCGTGTTTTTAATTGTAATTGATTTTTTACCCTTTCGAGACTTTTTTTGCCACCTCTTGTTTGTATTCATTGTGGCTGTTCTTTTGTAAATTTGAGTATTAGTTTTGATCAATACCGATGACTTGAATAGTGCTTATAATCGAACAAAAATGAATGTGCAACTACGATGAGGCCAATTGAAGTTGCATAGACAATATGTGAACTCTTTGCATCTCGTTGTGACTAGCCAAGTGTCGAATTGAGTCTCTTGTGATGAACATTACACACTGCAAAAGTGTGGAGTCTTGTTTGATTGTGGTGTCAATGCCTTATGTGATGAGTTTAATGTGAACCATATGCAATGACACCTTGAATTTGCCCCGTTGATCCGGTTGACTTAGTGATGTGAACTCTTGAGATGATCTTAGGCAAATTTAAAGAGTGTGAACCAATTTGACATTATACCTATTTTTGTGGCCTACCTTGTGAGTGTGTGAACCCCACTTGAGCACCATTTGAGCCTTAACCTTTTCTTGGAAGAAACTTGATGACATTGTGACCTTTTCTTGATCCATTACCCATAATCCTCATGATTTGGGTTTGTTTGAATAGCTAACTTAGGCCAAAAGCCGAAGTTGGGGGTGTGGTGCAAAAAGAAGGTAAATCAAGGAGTACAAGAAAGTCCCATTTTACCCATGTTTTGAGAAAAATGGAACCCCTCCATACAAAAAAAAAAGATTAAAAAGAAAAAGGTGCGAAATAAAGTTGTGAAAATACATAAAGAAATGGGGTTTCCAACAGTCCATGGAAAGTGAATAATGGGATGACTTGTAAGCACGAATGAAAAATGATGAAGAAAAGGAAAGGTAGTGTTGTTCACACTATATTTCATGAGGACTATAGCTATTGAGCCTAAATGACCATACCTTTGCACTAAGCCCCGTTACTAGCCTTGAAAAGACCTTTTTTTATCTTGAGTGAGCTGAAACAAATTTTGGTTGGAAAATACGGGCAAATCGATTGGTAAAATCATATATTGTGTTCATCTTTGTAAGTGTGAGCGTTGCATGTGATTCCGAAACTTTAAATTGTGGAGCCACTGTGTGTGAATATGGAATCATTCTTTGTGTGAAGGCATTTGATCACCTTTGTTGAGCTTGCACTTGCATTTGAAGCAAGTAATGTGAGCTTGAGATTCTTTATTAATGGCGAGTCACAACTTGAGTCTTTGAGTGCACAATTGATCCTTGCATGAGTAAGTTGAGTCTTTTTGTGTGCATTCATGATTGAGTCTTGTGTAGCACTGTTTGAGACATCCCTATTGAACTGCTGAACTTGTGTTTTACTTGAGGACAAACAAATGTTTAAGTTAGGCGTGTTGATGAGTCCACGATTTGGACTCATTTAGGGCTTTATTTTAATATATTTAGTATCCTCAAATGCATATTTTGTGCCAATAACTAATGTAAATCCTTGAATTTCCGGTATTTGGATTGAGGAACAAAGCATGGACACTATTGAGCAAAAAGGAACAAAGTAGATGAAAGAACGAAGGAAAGAAAGCCTTAGGATCGCCTAACCTATTAGGCAAGATGACGAACATCCAGGGTCTCACCTAATATTCCAGAGTGCCAACCCCTGAAGGAGAAAATCTAGTCGGCGAGTCGCCGAACGGTTCTGTGATGCAGTGCCATATCACCCAAAGTTACAGAACCTGAAAATGCTGAAGGCAAAAGCAAAATGGCGATGCAAATGACCAAAGGGCGGAATGCCAATTGGATCGGTGATCTCGACTAACTGCGCCGACCGGACCTTCGCAACACACTTTTTGACAACTATAAATACTTGTTTAAATTTTTAACTTAAGAAGTTATCTTTTGTTGAATCATATTATTATTTAGAGCTTAGAACTGAATAGAGAGACAATATTTCCTTAGCTTTGAAGATTTCCATTTCTAAGAAATTGGAAGTTGGTGTTGAAGATTCTTCATCTTAGACCTTTGTAAAGACTATATCCATCCTATCCAGTTGATGGAAACACAAATTGGTAACAATTTTTACCTTTTTACTATGTCTAGCTAAAACCCCAATTCTTGGGGTGTGATTATGTGATTATGGGTTGATTTAACTGCTGGGTATTGTTAATTGATAGTTTATTTACTGTTTAAAAGTGATTTCGTTCAGTAATTGTGGTTGAATTTAATGAGTTGTAGTTGCAAATACAATCTTAACTTCGTGTTTTTGGCTTGCTTGAGAGAGGTTTTAAAACCAAAATTACTGAATCGATGGTCTGTGGGTATTGGGTTGTCATGGGTTCAGCTCGAGAGAGTGAATCCTAAACCCTTTTACACAAATTTAGCTCGAGAGAGTGAATGGACTAAAGCAAAGGTTGTGCTTCATTGCTGCTTATTGGTGTTCGAGAGAAACCAATCTGATTCGCGGTAAATTGTTTGAGAGAAAGTTTACCCCCACTAAAGTCTAGATTATTCACTGATTTGCAGTTGTTTACTATTAATTGCAATTACCTAGTACTTTACCTTAGCCCATAATCCAATCACATCCCAAGAATCTCATCTCCATATTCATATTTTCGCGTTATTTGCTGTTTTAGTTGATAATTGAATATAAACCCCCCTTTGATATTTGACACTTATGTCACCCTAAACTTGAATTATGTTTTTCTTTGTAAATATTTTTAGCTATGATTGACTTGAGCATATTTATGATTTTCTATTGATTCTTGAGTACGAACCACTCCCTTGGGACTCAGCCCCAACTCACTAGTTGGGTTATATTACTATTGAACGATCGTTGACACTTAGTATTGGATGAAGTGTTCTTGATACGTTAATCATTACTTTAAGAAGTATCTCACATATGTTCAAATGTTTTTAAATGATGTTAGTTTGCATTGACCATGTTTTATGAGTTATGTTTTCTAACCCTATTTATATCATGTTTTAGCTTGGTCAATTGCATGTTATGAAATGACTTATTTTAGCATGATGTAAATGTTTTATGCATAGATATCATACTTGGTACATTGTTTTGTACTAATGTATTTTCCCCAAATATAGGGTCCGACAGTCAGGTTTCCCAGTTTCATGCCTAGTGGCTGATTACGAGGTTCTCGAGTTTTGGTGAGTCCTCATACTTCGAGGACGGAGTTTTATTCTTCAGTTTTCATTCTTATTTTCAATGTTTTGACATGATATACAGGATAGGCCCAATTTCATTCTATTGAATTAGATGGCTATTGAGACAAAGTGTTTAGACTTCCGCTTTCCTTTTCTAAAACATTGGACTTGAAATGTTGTCTTTATCTCTTTTGTTCTATATCTTATGTCATGAATTCTAAGTGGCTTTCATTTTGTATCTTGGGGTCATATACGCCATGTTACATATTGGGGGTACCCCTAGGTCGTGACACGCATTCTCCCGATTATAGCTCCAACGGCTTTGAACAGGATTAAGGCAGCAGGGGAGCGAACTATTTTTTAGGAGAGCTAACTTGATGCCACTTAATGAGGTTGAAGTGTGATGCAAAATAGTGTAGTGTCATGCGACTAAAATTAAAGTCATACACAACTCAAATGATAAAGTCATTAGATGCACTGAAAAGGTGGCTAGCACCTCTGATATCAGGTGAGTCTCCACCTTTATGGATGGCTGAAGGTGCTAAGATAGAAAAGAAGGACCTAAACATCGTAGTGAGATACAGGTTCGGGTTTATCAATAGCAATGTGATGCCATCTCAGAATGAATCTATACTACGACATCCAAAGGTTGTGTTAGTAGTTTCTATTATTGAGTAGGAGAAGATAAATGTTGGGGTCATAATTGTGGAGGAGATATTACTCCGACCTAGACAAGAGCATATATATCTTCCCTTCCCGGTTCTCATTATTTAGTTATGTGATAGAGTGGGGGCTCTTTTCCAAGAGAAAACTGATATCAAGATTACACCAGTATCCTCCAGTGACATTCGGAGGATGGAGGCAGAGTGTTTGAGAAATGATGCGGCTCAAAGGAAGCTGCCACCACCAGACTCCAATACAGTGGTCGACCTTGCTACCCTGACACTTGAGCCCAGCACACCTGCTCCTTCTGTGGAAAAGGCATGTATTTCCACGTCTTTCTCTATTGTTGGTTCTTCTGTTGTTGCACCTGCACAGCTTGATGCTGGTACTTCTACTGCTATGAACCACCCCTCTTATTTCTTGTTCCCATTTTACCTTGGCATTACTTTATCGAAGGGGTAGACTTACCCGATCAACAGATGTGAGGAATGCCCAGTTGATAAAAATTTACCTCGGCTCATTAACCAAGGCATTTAGAAGGACTTGGCACCTGTGATTCCGAGAGTGAGCTAGTGTCAGGGTACAGAGAAAACCATACTTTGAGACTTGATAGTTTAACTGCAAGGATTGAGGCTCAGGAGAAAGTCTAGGGTAGTTCTAGTGCTTTAGACACCCTGAGAGCTAAGGTGGCTACTTTGAGGGCAGAGGTGATCTAGATAAAGTCTATTGACATCTTCGGACTTTAGGATGAGGTTCCCCTTCCAGATGCGCCTGAGATGTCTAGTGATGTGTGTTCCACAAGTGTTCCTGAGGTTGTTGTAAATGGTAAGATAGTTGTTGATGATGAGAGTTAGAGTGTTGGGGAGGAGCTGAGAGATGAGAAGCATGTGATTGTTAAGATGTTGAACGTGTTTTATAAGACCGTGGAGGTCATACCATAGTATGCACTATAGAGATTTCTTCGAGATATAATAGAGGTTGGGTCTAGTGGAGTCAATCCAGACTCTATCATATCTTATGTTGCTGAGATGGGAATTGATGCCCCAATTGTAACTCTCATGCCACCTCAATGATCCTATTTTCAGGCACCAATGCCCCTCTTGAGGCTTCACCTCCTGATATTCCAGATGAGAGTACACCACAGGAATAGCCTATTAGGTGGACCCTTTCTCTCATCCTCCCAACACTTTTAGTTATTTTGCATTGAGGACACTACATTCTGTTTTTGGCGGGGTGAGGGCCTTCGTGCTAAAATTTCCATTTTGATTTTATTTTTTTTATTTTGTATTTTGAACAATTGTAGTTTAATGTTTATATCAGAGTGCTCTTTTGGGAGATTGTGTGTTTCTTCACTTTTATCTCGTTCTCCCTTGATGTTGCAAACCCCTATGAGTTAAAAATGTAAAATGCTTGAAGTTTTCATTGATAAAAAATTGAGAATTGATTTTGTTTAATATCGATGTCTTGAATAGTACTCATGATGAGCATGTTACATTGTGTTGTGTTGCCAGAGTGAATTTGATGTGGTTACACCTTTGAGCAATTTCTTTGAATCTTTTGTCAACTAGCTACATTTTGATATGAGCCTTGTAATGAACATTGCATGTACGTTTTTGATATTTTTCAGGATCTACTAAATGTGTGTATTTTAAAATGCCATGTGTGGTGAGGTTTTACTTGAAAGCATGCGTGTAGAGCCCTAGAATTTTCCTTCTTAGTCCGATTGTGTGAATCTTGATCAATGTGGGACATGATCATGGGCTAAAATTCAATAAGGGAACCAAATTGTCCATAAAACCTTTTGTGACTACCTTGTGAGGGTGTTAATCCATGTTGGAATCAATTCAGCCTAACTTATTTGTTGACAACCAAAAGAAGCCTCTTAAAATAAATTATCTCTACCTTCCCACCAAAAATCCTTTTTGAAGCATTGTTATGTTTAAATAGCCAACTTAAGCCTAAGTTGGGGTGTGGAAAGGAAGGATGAATGAAAGCCGAGTAAAGGGCAAAAAGAAGAAGAAATGAGACTCAAATCTGAAAGTTTTGCAAAATGAAGGAACCCCTCCCTATAAAAAATATGTGTGTGTTATATCATCATTGTGATGGAAATAACTTAGAAAAATGAAAATAGAAAAGAGAAGTGAGGGAAATTAAAGGGGAATTCCAAATAAATTGGTGACAAGTCAATATTTGAGTTCTCAAATGAAAAAGAAGGGCAAGAACTTGAGAAGAGGTGATGATGATTACAATAATGCTTTGAAAAGGTATAAGTCACTAACCCAAATTGACCATGCCTTATCCATCAGCACCATTACAAGCCTAAAAGACCTTAAGATCTGACATGAACTAGGTTGTGTGATGATTGGAAAATATGGGCAAACCTATGGTACAAAGTTTGCATGTGTATCTCTTTTGAGAGAGTGAGAGTTGCATTGAATTATATTACCTTTGTTTGTTTGCTTTGTGAGTTCATGGAATCGTTCTTGCTGTGAGGGAACTTAAATTCATTTTTTGAAGCATGTTCTTGCATTAGACAAGAAGCTAAAGTGATATTGAGATTGTGATTAGACTAGCTAATCATTATTTGAAGCTTTTGTTCATGATTTAGGGTATCATGCTATTGAGAGTAGTCTTACCATGGCGCTTGCATGTTAGCTCTAATTGAGTCTTGTTGTAGACACCCTTATTGAGCTTATTGTGTTCTTAATTTACTTGAATACAAGCAAAAGTTTAAGTTGGAGGTGCTGAGGAGTGGTAGATTTTCACTCATTTAAGGTCAATTTAGCACACTAATTAGTTTCCCTAATGCCTAACTTTATCCTTTTCTAATCAAAATTGATAATTTGCAACTATGAAGGCAATTGAACAAGGCAAGGATTGAAGTTTGAAATAATGGGTAAAAATACAAAAAAAAAGTTCAAAGTGAACATTATTGATTGCCTAAAAGGAAGGGTGGATCTCCAACTAAGCACGACCTTACCCAAATTGATAGTGCATAGCACTTGTGTCTACCAAAGAAGTTAGGTGAACTCTAGTAAAAAAAATAATGCGCCGAATCAAAATGGTGATCCTGATGCAAATCTCCCACAAAGACAATGTGCAAGGCGATGATTTAATGCCCGAACGGCGAATAAGGTGGTATTTGGTGATTCCTTGAACATGAAAGGCTGACTCAATCGAGTTCGCCAACTGAGGTTCACACACCTGAAGCCTAGACCATCTCAAGGAGAGCTTAGGAGTGAAAGGTTATTTGACGAGCAAGTTTGGCAAGCCCGACTACTGTCACTGAGTTGGTTATGAATTTTATTTTGGGGAAAATTTTGAGAAAGTATAAATAGACAAAAATTACAACTTTGGAGAGTTTGACTCCCGAGTTCAAGTTAGAGAGTTTTGAGATAGAATTTTAGAACACTTTAATTTTTGAAAGAACATTTTTTCTAGTTTTCTTGGAGTTTTACAATTTTAGACTTATATTTGATAAATTGAAGTTAAATCCAAAGTGGGTTCACACTAAATTGCTTGATTTCAAGTTACCCATTGCTGCTTTCTGTCATGACCCATGGGTACCCCCTAGATGCAACATGTCATGTAGAACTTTGAAGGACTCCATACAAGCCACTTAGTTCTCCATAAGAAATAGAACAATTAGAGAAAAACAATAGTCCATGTCCAAAACATTTTATAAAATCAAAGCGGAAGTCTAATATACTTGTCTTATCATAGCCATTTAATACAATATAATGAAATTGGGCCTAGCCCATACATCATGTCCAAAAGAGAAATACAAGAAATTGAACTAAACAGTGAAGGTCAATCCTCGAAGCATGAAGACTAACCAAAGCTCGGAATATCTCAAGTCAATCTCTAGCAACGAAACTGATGACTTTGACTGTCGGACCCTACATTTGGAGAAATGTGGGCAAGAGTATGCGTTAGTACAAAACAATGTACCAAGTATGATAGTCATGCATAAAACATTTAAATCATGCTAAAAGGGACATTTCATTTTATGACATGCAATTGACAAAGCTAAAACATGATATAAGAAAGATAGAAATCATAAGTCATAAAATCATGGTCACTGCAAGCTAACTTCATCATTAAAACATTTGAACTCATATCAATACCTCTTGAAGTAACCTTAGTTCATTATTAAAGTGGGGAAATAACCTTAACCGACATAGGGACCATGTGAGCTATAACATGATCCCCGGTGTCTCCTACACTAAAAAAGGGTTGTCCTACTTGCCAAGGTAGAACCATGAACTTCTAGCTTTAGTGGATCCACTAGCTAATCAACCTATGGGGGCACATAGTTAAGAGATAAGAAGATTGATACTAGAAACCCGGCCTCTACTAACGGGGGAGCTTCCATCTTATGAGATTTCTTCTAGAAACCAGGGCTCTACTACGGGAGAGCTTCCATCCCATTATTAATATCCTCTCAGTGCTAAGCATAAATCCCACAGAATAATCATTTCTTACTTGACTTCATTATTCATGGAAAGGTGCCCTTGGACAACCAATCCAAGCTAGTTTATTAGGATAGCTCTTACTCTTTGACTCAATTAGGTGGGAAAGCCTTTCAACCTAAGAATCATTTCTATATGAGAAAACCTTTTACATCATGCTAGTTATGTGTTTATGAGAATATACTTTCACAACACAACATCATCATTGGTACTTTACTCTCAAAGCACCCTTAAAACATTTGCACAGATTTCATAAGAAAATGCATAAGTTCATAATTTACCTCTTGAGGTTCAAAACCCACTTTCAATCATCATTACTTAGAAAACATGGCTTAGATATGGATTTCATCATAAATACATGTAAACCTTGCAATACATGCTTAATTTCATAAAACTCTTCCTTAATGATCAAAATCCCACTTCATATGATTCACAACTTGAGAATATGGGGATTATATGGGTTCATGGGGAAATCATCATAAAATTATCATATTTCATCAATTCGTGCATAAGAGATCATAATTAAATCATTTGAATCAACAATAAAAGGAACACATGATAATTGAAGAAAACCCTAATTCAATTGGGCAATTCTACCTTTAGAAATAGAGGAATTTAGGAACTCCATTTATGGAAGGAATCCATGGCTGAAAAATAGCATACCTTGAATCCAAAACCCAACCTTCAATGTAGTACTTAACACTTTCTCTTGAAACCCTAGGTTGAATCATCTTCTTCTTCATGTTTTCTAGTGAAAAATATTTTAGAGAGGAGAATTGATCTTCTTTTCTGAATTTGGAAGAATGAAGAGAATGGGTTAATTTGGGGGTTGAGAATACTTATATAGGGGTCTTAGTGAAGGGTAAAACGACATAGAATAAGGACTAATTAATTAGGAAAAGACCCAACTGCCCTGAACATAACTGCCAATTAACCACCAACAGACCCCAGTCGACGGACCGTGGTTTGACCTACCATCCTTCCTGGTGGACCGTCTTTGGCCATCAGAAAGTCTGACTTTGATCCTTGAACCACGGACCGTGGTTTGACCTACGGTCCGTAGGTCAGGTCGTGGTCCTGAGCCTCTAAACCATCTTAGGCAGGGCCATCCACGGACCACGCCTACGGTCTGTGGTCCCATCTACGGGCCGTGGCTGGCCGTCATGGCTGGCACCTGCATTTTTCCAAAAAACTTAATTTTTTCCCTTTTTCAGATACGGGGTGTTACACGTTCATGGAAGGTATACTTTCTTTACTTTTTGTGATGGGTGGCTAAAACCCCAAGATCTAGGGGTACTCTAATGGGGTTAGGTGTTGATTTAATGTAGTAGGTAGTGTGCTATGCTCTATTTTGTTTTAGTTCATGCATGATATTTTTCTAATAACTATGAGTTTCATTTAAGGGTTAAGGTTGCAAACTTAAGTCCTCTTCCTGATCTCTGCTTGATGCTCGAAAGAAATTAATTGGAGTGGATAATTAGTTCAATACTAGAAATTTAGGTTTGTTGTCAATGGCTTGCTTTAAAGAGAGGTTATGGGTCAGATCTATTTTTCCTATTCTTGAAAGAGAAGATAGAGTAAGGTATTAGGTTGTTTAGTATTGGCATTTAGATGAGACCGAAAGGAGATTAGTGGCATATATACTTTGAGATCAAAAGATGATTGGAGTCATTGAAGATGACTTAGCCTATACATGTATGTACATCACTAAAGAGCAGCACAATCACTCCTATGTGACATTGGTATCCAAATCCCTGCACCCCTACATTTCTTGTTAACTCTTGATATCGTTTGAATTTCAGTTTAATTGCAATAATTGATAACAAAAGCTTTATATTAAGTTGGTGGTACCATGCACCAAATTGTTCTTACTATTCCAAAAACTAATTTAAAGTCCAAATCTCTCGATAAAGAATTTTCACGATATATCATTCGCTGTGGGATTCGACCCTGACTCTTTGTTGGGTTTTTTATAGACTACGATCGCTTACTCTTTTAATTGGTTTTAGAGGGTGATTTGAGCTTTATCATGGCTCAACACTAGTATCATGAATGAAAGCCAAGTAGGACAAATATCCTCTATAAATCAATTTCTAAGCTCTAATGATGAAGATAACCTTGCTAAGGTAAGAAACACTAGCACTCATACACTCAACTCTCATGACGCCGGGTATCGCTAAAGCCACAGTCTTAGCATAATAATCAAGAATAACATGATGTGGAGAGAGTCAATCCGTACCCAAGATAATATCAAAGTCTACCATTCCCAAAATGATCAAATCTACCCAAGTATCAAACTCGGCAAAAGAAACAAGACATGACTGATACACGCAATCCACCACTAAAGATTCACCAACTGGTATAGAAACATGAATAGGCACATGCATGCAATTAGGGGAGGCGATTTCAGCCCATTTAAGTGAATTGAAATCATTTTACCCATATTAAATTAAATGGATCACTCATATTTTCTTAAATGGGTAAATCTGGGCTTCAACCTATTTAAGCTCATTCAAATATGAACAAAATGGGTAAACATAAGAATCTATCTACACCCATATTTCACTCTTTTATCATAAAAATACCTAATTGCGCTATTTATATTTGAAAATAAAAAAGAAAAAAAGTAGTTGGGGTGGGGGTGTGGTGGGCGTGGATATGGTGGTGGGGGCAAAAGAATATTTCTTTTGGAAATTTTTATAAAACTTTTTTGGGTGTGGGTGGGAGGTGTCCTACGGTGGGTGGGGGGGGGGGGTAGGGTTGGCAAAAGAATTTTTTTATTTTAAAAAAATAATTCAATTTTTTATTTTTCTGAAAAATAAGTTTATTTTTTAAAAAATTGGGGGTGGCGGAATGGGGGGTGGAGTGGTCGGGGTTGCCAATTTCTTTTTCAAAAAAAGAAAAAAAATTGCCATTTAATTTTTTCAAAAGAAAAAAGATATTTTCAAAATTTTTTTGGGGTGGGTGTAGGTAGGGGTGGCGGGATGGGGGTGGAAGGATTGAGGTTGCCAATTTTTTTTTTCAAAAAAAGTTTTTTTAAACATTTTTTGGGATGGGGGGAGGTGGTGGTGGGGGGGGGGGGGGTTACATAGGTGGGAGGGCTAGGGTTGGCAAAAAAAATTTAAAAATTTAAAATTTTAATTTTTCCAAAAAAATGTTTTCTTTCACAAGAAAGTTTTTTATTTTATTTTAAAAGGTAGGGGCAAGTGGGGGTGGCAGAGTAGCGGGTTAGGGGGTAGGGGGGAAAATTTCAAAAATAAAGACTTTTTAAATATTTTTTTGGGGGTGGAGGGAGGTGGTGTTGCGGGGTGGGGGTACATGGGTGGGGTGGTAGGGATAGGGATTGAGGTATTAACAACTCTGTTTTGATTTAATATTTTTTTGGTTTTTAGAGATTAAAGTGGGTTACAACCATTTTACCCAAATAATATTTGACCAAATCCATATTTATCTATATTTAATATGGGAGGATTGTGATCCAATATATTTTAACTCAATCCATATTCAATCCATCCAAATCCGATCCAATCCACTCATTCGCCACCCCTACATGCAATCAAACATCATATCAAACCCTATAACAATATAAGTAGACACATATGTGAAAGTAGACCCCGGATCAAACAATATAGATGCGGGTTGATGCAAACTGGGACGATACTTATGATCACAACATCAGAAGTCTCAGCCTCAGGCCTCCTTGGAAAAGCATAGCAGTGGCCATCTCGGCAACATATAGCCTAATTAGAACCTCTACCTCCATCCTCTTGATCTTGAACACCCCTATCACAGGTCCTGCCATCTCTATCCGGCTGAACTCTTCCTCGACCTGTGGACGGAGGTTGTGAATCCCTAGCTGGACCACCTAAATAAGAACGTTGAGGTCCTACATGATCCTGTAGAGGACATTGTTGCATCATATGACCTGGATCCCCATAAGTGAAGCAAGATCTTGACATAGATCACTAATTTTACTGTCATTGCCACAATATTCTTGGACCAAGTTTCTCCTTTCAAGTTTATTATTCTAGTTATTTTTATTAAATTGAATAGCCTGTACTAAATTGATGTTTTCTTTTAAAAGATAAATTTTGATTGATTTTGTCTTCGAGTGTTAAGTTTTAGTGTGTATTCCATAAACTAACCACAATACAAGATGCATTTATGTTGCATCCCATGTAACGAGTGATAAATCCACAAATTGGACTCATTTATGTCTTTATTTTGATAGGAATAGTGTCCTCAAATTCTTATTTTATCTCAATATCTGATGAAAACTTGCAAGTTTCAGGTATTTGAAGTTTTAGTGGAAGCATGGACACTTAGGCGCAAATAGGAACAAAACGGCTGAAAAGAACGAAGAAGCTGAAGCATGCGCATCCCCAAGCACGCTTGGCGATTCGCTGAAGAGACGCAGTCTGTCCTTTGTTCGAGTACGCAAAGCCTTGAAGGAGCAAGATCAAAAGGCGATGAAAGGAGTAGTCATCGTTTCACCGAATAACTCCGCGAAGCAGTACTAGGTCGTCCAATGATACAGAGCACGATGATTTTGAAGGCTAGTGCAAGACGGCAATGAATTACACCAAAGGGTGAATCGCCGAGTTAATCGACGATTCCGACTAACCTCTCCGAAAGATCCTCCAACACTCTTTTCTGAAGTCTATAAATACTAAACTTGTTATTATTTTTTAAGAGTCGAACATTTATTTTTGTTTCCAGAATAGAATAATACTTTTTGGGATATTTTCTCTCATGTTTGGAGAGGGTTTTTGGGAGACTTGAAGAAAGAAGGATTTCATCTTCCCCTAGTTGGAAGTGGGTCTTCTCCATTCTTCTTCCTTTGCTTAAATCAAGGTTTAATTCCTTATACCCATTTGATTTTAGTATCATTTTAGGTGTATTTTGTTATTTCTTGATGTGTGGCTAAAAACCCCATTCTTGGGGTGTGATTTACCAAATATATGTTGATATTGTTGTTTGGTCTTGCTTGCTGATAGGATAGATGTATTTTAATGGTGATTTCACCCAGTGGTTGTGGTTTAATTTAATGGGTTTGTAGTTGCAAATACAAAATCACCCATGTGTTTTTGGCTTGCCCGACAAGGAGGTCGCAAAACCAAGACTGCTAGACTAATGGCCTAAGGAGTGGGTCGACATGAGGTTCATCCCGAGAGGGTGAGCCCTAGTCCCATATCCTAACACTCAGCTCGAGAGAGTAAGTGGGGTAAGGCGTAGGCTGGACTTCATACGGCAAATGGGTGTCCGAGAGGAACACATTTGAAACGGGGTAAGTTGCTCGAGAGGGAACTTATTTCCATCTAAAGCTTAGCCTAGTCACTATTATCTTGCAATTTCCTATCGAAAGCATGTACCCAACGATTTATCTCAACTTGTATTGTGGTCACACCACAAGAACTTGTCCCCATACTTTATCTTCTTATTATATTTGTTGTTTTTTTTACTACTTGTGACAAAAACCCAATTTGATATTTGACACCTTTGTGTCACCCCTTTTAATTTACAATATTTTTAATCGTTAATGTCTTTAGCTACGACTAGTTTGAACTAAATTTTATTTTTCTACTAATTCTCAAAACCATTCCCTTGGAACACTACCCCATCCTTTGGTTGGGTTACTATATTATCGACGATCGTAGACACGCGTATTGTAGTTACTGTCGTTGGTCACTATAAGCATCAAAATGGCGCCACTATCGGGAAATGGTGTTATTTGAGAAATTTTAGATTAGTAAATTTTTTGTTCTTTTTAGTTATATTTTACTAATTTAATATCCAGTTTTGTTTTGAGTATTTGTGTGCCACAACAGGCCATATGGTGCAAACGGGGATAATAGCTGCCAAGCGTGTCACTCAACGGGTGTTGTTTTTCATCAAGACGACATCAATGATGCTAATAGTGTTTATCACCCAGCCGACGTGGGCGAGATGGGCGAAATTTGCATGCCACAAGCTGACGAAAAAGTAATGTTCGAAGTAACCAGCATAACACTCCAACTCAAACATTCAAGAGGTTTATTTGGAGGGTTAGAGCATAAAGATCCGCACGAACATGTACGAAGCTTTGTGGAAGTGTGCACCCCTTTATCAGTCAAGAACCTGAAACAACCCCAAAAATGCCCGAAAATGTGCTTCGGAAACACCTGTATTTGTAATTTCCATATATCTCAAAATCCGTGCATGATTTCGGAAATTCGACTTCATATTCTTATTCAGGGGGTAAAATTGAGTGGGAAATGGGTCTAACCCAAATTTTAGAGCAACCGTATCAAAATTCGAAAATCGCAAAAAAAATGCGATTTTCAGGGTCAACTTTAAAGGGGAATATCTCTTAGCACACAAGGAACTGGAAGGGCCACTAACTATTAAATTAAAGCCCTTCGAGTTATCTTTCCAATGCAATTGGTTTCACCTCATTTTGA
>JAJOOR010025069.1:0-32596 GCA_036250505.1 Solanum acaule | reverse complement strand
TTCTACTTTTTATTAACTCTTATGAATTTCTTTTCTCTCTTTTACACAGGTATAAAAGGTGAGAATTGAATCAAGACTAATGCAAGACAAGTATCACCGTATTATTGATACTTTGGAAGAAATTTCCACTTCTCTGTCTTGGTTTAGGAGTAATATTTCTTCTATTTCAATTAGATTTTCTTGTTATTAGACATATTTTACTTTGGTTCATGCAGCTTGTTAAAGTACCTTAAGATATTTTAGTTGTTTTTAATTGTAATAGATAGATTTCATTATTATCTAGCATGTTTTATTATTTAATTTTTAATTTATGCATTTCTATAATTTAAAAAATTTCACTAATATAAAATAATTAAATGTCATCAATGAATGCAATGAGTGACAAAAGATTTCGTCATTAAAGGTAACATTTAGCAACGACTAAATCAAGCTTTTTAAGACAAAATATTTTTGTCACAAAATATATAAATTTGACATAAGTTGACTACATTTAGTGACAAAAATATATTTGTCCCAATATCCTCTTTTTTATTGAATACGAATTAATTTTTATTTTATGACAATTATAATTGTCACTAATCATGATAATTTATAGTGACAATATATGTTGTTGGTAAAAACAATACTTTTACTGACAAAATGAATATATTTAACCACAAAATTATTACCCTTTTTTAGAATAATAAATTTGTCCCTAATTTATACATTTAAGGACAAATTTATTTATGTATATAAAAAGTAGTCATTAGTGACGAAATTACATTTGTTCAACTACGAAATACATATAACTTTAGAGACAATTAATGTTGTCACTGTTTGAACTAATTAATTAGCAACAATACAATTTTGTCGGTAATAATAACGTTTTTAGTCACAAAAGTTACTATTAACCACAAACAAATTATACCTTTTATGACAAATAAATTTTATACAAATAATTATTCATTTGGCGACGATTCTTCTTTTTGTAGTTAATATAATACTTTTAGCGATGAAGCACTAAATCGTATTTGAATAATTTTAGAGACGCACATTTAGGGACGACTGCTTGACGAATATTTTTTCGTCACACAGGCTTTTTAGTAACGAAATATGATTTATTAGTGACAAAATTATTTGTCCTTGATAATCACATTTGTTGTAGTGATATTTGACACTTTCGTGTCACCCCCTTTAATTTACCATGTTTTTGTTCGTTAATGTCTTTAGCTACGACTAGTTAGAGCTTAATTTTATTTTTCTATCAATTCTCAAAACTACTCCCTTGGGATACGACCCCAGTGATCAAGAATGAAAGTAAGTTCTTGGAGTAAAAGTGGAGAGAATGGGTGAGAAACCCATTCCTCTCCCCCTTATTATGATTTCTAAGTCTTGTCATGCTGCTATGGAGGGAATATCCCACTATAGAGGGGTCCAGGTTGGTGGGAGGGAAATTTTTTTATTGTTTTGTTTGGGTAATTTCTCTAACCTAGTTATTTGCAAGGCTCCGATGTACTTAGATACTCAAAGGATTGTAGTTTTCTATGGTTTGCATAGGCTTAAATTCTCTCTAGACACTATCAAATTAGGCGACAGTATTATGCGACCAGATTTTCCTTCCTTTCATCTTAATAATATTCAGGAACGAATGATCGGTAAATTGGTATCTACTATAATGACATATTCCATCGTTATTCGAAGGGCATCTCATGTGGAACTCCAAAAAAATTTCAAATATGTTGCCAAATTAAATTGGAATGACACAACAAACTTTTTTGAATTTGAATTTGATATGGGCTAATTTCAGCACACCATAGTGAGAATATTCCTGCTATTGCGCCGCCGCTATCGCGCCCCCTCTATAGCGGTTGCATGACCGCTATAGTCGGGTTGATGCGATCAAACTCTATAAAACAAAATTTATTATAATTTTACTCCTCCTCTTTAGTGGGAAAAGGATGAAGGTTACTCCAAAAACCCTTCTAGGCTACTCCAAGCTTGGGAATAGTTGAGATGAGGGATTTCACTACAAGGAGGGTTAAAGACCACAAAATTCTGACCTACATATGTCAAGATTTCCCCCCATGGAGCCAAAAATTCGTGTTTCAAACTCTATAGTAGTTGTTTGGTGTTCAAGTAGGATAGACTTAACTGAGTAGTTCAACATTTTTATAATACCTTATAAGTTGTTGGGAGATTGCATGTATAGTCCTTCGAGCATAGATTGTGGGTAGATGAGCGCATGGTTCTGGTTATTTAAGATGGTAATGGACTTGATTAGATAATGTTAACCTTACGATGATTGTTGGGTGTAATCGTAGGTGTGTTGAATGGGGTATTCAAATTATGAGCTTAGAATGGTCTGGGAAGAATCTTTTGAACATGTGATGGTTGTTTTGTTTTCCATTTATGTTGTATGTGCTTGCTAACTGTTTCATTAGTATTATATGTATAATGTATTGTGAGGGAAATTGAAGGAGTATAAACTGAAATATTAGCTTCTGTGAATCTCATGAAATGAATGTGTTTATGTGGGTGTACAAATGTGATTTGATGTCTGTGATTGTGATGTGTGATTGTCGCTTAGCTTGAGTACCGCGCCTCATATACACTAACGGTTGGCTCGGGCGCCACCCCTAGTACATAGTAATGATTGGATCGAGTACCACTGTTGGTATATGGTATCTTTTAGTTGGATCAGATACCACTACTAGTACATATTCTGTTGGCTTGGGCACCATGCCTGGTACATGTTATCTATATGGTTGGATCAAGTACCAGGCCAGTACAAATTACTAATAGTTGGCTTGGGTACAAGTCTTGGAATATGTGATTGTTTGTGTGTAGGTTCCATAAGTGAACCGAGTTTACTTATTCATAATGTGATTGTTACATGCTGGTCTATGAGTGACCGAGTATTGTGTTAGGTGCTGATGAGGTTCTTATAAAGATCGAGAATGTATGTTAAACATTGTAGGTGACGTCTTTAGGGTTCGTTGGATGGTCTAAGGTACATGAAAGATGTGTCGAGACCAGGGTGTGGGCATGAGAGCGTGAGGGTAAGTAGTAGACATGTGAATAGAACTAGGGGTGGATTTTGATATATGAATGGAATGAGTAGGGTAATTCTGGTGTGGGTAGAATGAATGGTTTCGAAAAAACTTATGTGATTGAAGGGTTAGGTTATGATCAGATATAAGGGTGGAATGGCATAAAAGGCAGAGTTGATAGCAGAAGGAGGTGGGGTGACTTGAGATAGAATGTAGGAGTTAGAAAGGGGGTATTACTTGGTAGAAATGGAGTGATAGAATGATTGCTTCATAATTATAACTCCAAAATTCATGTGTCTTGATTATTTGTATGATATTATTTTGTGGATTCGGGTTAACCGATGATTCCTACAAGTACGTGTTGTTTGTATTGATACTAGTCTTGCTATGCCACTTGGCATAGTATGGTTGTAAGGTCAGTGACGGTTCTTAGATTAAGGCGAAGATGATCTCCGGAAGCTTCTACCTCTGTTCCCTTATTGTTGGAGTTGTGTCTTATTAATTTCAAATCTTGTATTCTCTTGGAAGCTCTTGTACCTGTTTAGACTATTTCTTTGGGATATTCAGTGTATTTTACAAAAGTATATACTTTGTTTTAATCATGTTCAAGGGTATTCCATATTTAAATACGGTGTTAATTTGTATTTGTTCACTTCTGTATTACATGTTATTAAAATTGGGTGTAATAGTTCTCCTATCTAGGTGTTAGATTAGGTTCTTGCATTACCCAATCGGTTTGATCGTGATAAAAAGTGTCATAACTCCACGACACATCAGTTAACATCCTCACTCACCTTTCCACAAAAAATACCCTTAATCTAAAGAAGGTGTAGCATTATACTTGTAATATGAAAGGATACATTCCCTACAATGGGTGGTTGGTTAATGGCTCCTAGTACACCATGCCCCGAGGGTTCCTCCTCATCATTTACAAACTCAATGCACATTAATTGTCATTGATGTGGTTCATCGTTTCAGCTATCTCAATACAATAAAAACAATACAAAAAGTAAAAAAGAAAATAGGTGCATGAATGTTTTAATTGAAAAACAACTAAAAGCAATCTCTAGTCAGTCCCTCGCAACAAAGCTTTTTATTGATAACGCACAACTATACCATCCAATTGAAGTATAGGCGGTCGTTTGCTAAAGAATACCCAACTTAGAAGTCGGGGTCGAATAACAAGAACTGGCAAAAAAGATTATGTTCTAATTGATTGTCAATCAAATATTGACAAGCACAAAATCTTCAAGTGAGAATATAAGGGATCACAATTTTCAATTTGCATTTCAAGTAGAATGATCAAGATGTCCACTAAACAAAGACTTCAACAAGATGGAAATGACTAGTGTGTGCATTAGTAATGTTGTTTCAATTTAATAGGTAATGATTAATCAATTCCAAATCAATTGATACATGGATAGCCTTTTGTCCATACTATATCCAATATTTTCTCAAACCCATGGATATATATATCTTGAGTTCCTCAGACTCCCAAGACCAAGAAAACAAAATAACAAACATTTCTTGACTGAGCTAGACTATCTCTAGCTATATCCTTAAATGAGAAATTATATCATATACAACTATCTGTAACTCTAATACTATGACAAACTTTTATGTTCTCACTAATGAAGTCTTACCGAACTCTATTTTGCATTCTTAAACCAAAATAGTGCAAGAGAGTTCAACAAATATTTGCAACCATTTATTTTTAGATCAAAACACCAAGACAAAAATAGATCCATGCAATACAACCGATTTCAGAACTATTTAATCACTACCCATTAAGATTTACACCAACATCTTACACAAACACCCCTATCTAGAAATTTAGCAACTTATAAATGAAGAAATAAAGATTATACCATTAAGGAAAGCTCCATTTCATGCATAATCAGTAACCAAAGTTTAATCTAAGCTTGAAGATGTACTAATTTGAGTTATCTTCTTGAGCAAGTAAAAGCTCTATAATTTCTACCTTTTATCTTCTATTTTGAAATATCTATGGAATTATTTCCAATTGGGAAGAAGATAAGAGCACTTAATAACACATATCTCTATTTTGTCTTCGGAATATTCCAAAGGAAGTATCTTCAACATCAAGTTTGATTTTGTGCTTGAACATCCACTTCTCAATTGCGTTTCATCGGCAGAGTGTCCAGTACGGCAGAGTGTCCAGTACCGGTTGTTGTACCAACTCAATGCATTCCAACCCAGTGATGTCTGCATTTGTACCGGTGGAATGCCAATCATTTTCCATTGGGCTCCAGTTCTTTTGGGCAGTATCTTTCTCTTTTGGCCAGCATTAATCCGCCAGAATGTATATAAATTTATGTTGGACACCGGTTCCTCACCTGTGTATTTCATTGAAATTTTGTGTGAGATCTTTCAATCTTAATTTTCAATGAAATTCTTCACACAAGAGAACAAGGGACTAAAATCCCCATTATTAGCAATAAAATATAACAATAATTCATGAATAATAGTCTAATAAGTTGATAAAATACCAAAATCATTCATTAACTCAAAACTGAGGATATCTACCTTATAACTTTACATCTTCAAATCTCTCATTTCTCACTAATAATGCACGTGTTTGAACTTCTTTGAATTTTGAATACATTAAAAACTCAAATATATGAGCTTCTTTTGCTTTCTCGTAATTCGTTCACCACTCTAAAATCTTTGACACAACGCATGTGTGTCCAATATCTTATATCATTGAGCCTCATATTACTGATTGCAACAGCTAGTTATGTTAACAAACGAAAAAGTAACAAATATTGGAATGCATATGCCTTGGATGTTTAAATCTTCGTAAGTCACCTATATTTGGTGACTTAGCTAACAAAGATAAGCTGCAACATAGTTCATTTCAAAAACATGATTTTAATCCTAATAATGTAAATATTAGTATGCCAATCACAAAACCACATGGCACTTCTCATACCAAACATAATTAGTCAAATCATCTCTAGACTTCCTTCTTCAAGCATACAAAAAAATTCATACTCTGTCTGAACAATTAAACATAACATAACCATAACACAATTGCGAGCATTTACAAGTTTCCCTTGCCTCACATAAACCATAAAACTGAATATTCTTCTAAGTCAACTTCATCACATGTGCACTCCTTCAAGAAGCATTTCCACTAAAAGGTACCTACCAACTCTAGTTGCTCCCACAAAGTTACTTCTTATTGCTGAAGTAACTTCAAACACATACAAGAAATAGACCTTGCATAACTACGGTGAAGAAAAAAGGTCAATACGAAAAATAAATGCACTCAATATCATCATTGATCAACAATATATAAAGAAAAAGTGAGAGTTGTTCAAACCATTCCAGCATCCATGCTTACTCAAACAACAAATAAAAATCCAATATAATAATTATGAATTATAAACTTGTCTCCCAAGAACTAGATATTAGATATAACCGTTCCATCGGGAAATACTTAGGCTTCTCAATATTAAGTAAGGCCCCAAGAATTAATGAATTCCTATTTATAATAGATAATCTCCAACAAAAGCTAGCCGAATCGAAGAATAAATTCCTAAACCAAATCGCCAAAAGAATGATGAATCCGAGATTTCGAATCATTTAGGGCTTTGTTTTAAAGTTTAAGTGTCCTCAAATGCCTAATTTATGCTCTAAACTGATGTTAAAGTATTGATTTGAATGTATGAAGTTTAAGAAGCAAGGCAATGACACTACCGGGCAAAAAGGAGCAAACAAGCTGAAGAAGTGAAGAAAAGTGATCTTGTTGATCACCAAGACAACTCGGTGAACCATTGAGTGGCTTATTAGCTCGCCCAAAGTTCAAGTGTGCCAGCCTTGGGGAAGAACCAATTTGGCGACATGAATTAGCAGTCGGTGTATCGCCGAACGATTCCGCGACAATAACCCTGATTGCCTAAAGTCACAGAATCCTGAAGCTAAATGGCCAATGCAAATCGGAAATGAATTGGAGCAAAGGGAGGATTGCCGACTGGTTAGGCGAGGAGCAACTTACTTCGCCCAATGGTCTTTCAGGCCAGAAATTGGGAAACTACAAAGTGACATTTTAAATGAAGTTTGAGGAGTTCTAATTCCTAGAATTCAAGAGTTTGAGTTTTTCTCTAAGGTTTTGAGTTTCCATTGTAGACTTTGAAGCTTAAATTTGAGGATTTGCAAGTGGGTTTTGGAATTTATTCAATTTATACCATTGTAAAGACTTGGAAACCTTTACCTAGATCATGGCTAATGTATTTGGTAAGTGTTTCTCTCTTTTTATGATGTGTAGCTAAAACCCCAATTTTTTGGGTGTGATCATGTGTTTGTCTAATTAGCTTATGGGTATTGTTTTTTAATGATTTAATTGTTGTTTTAATGTGGGTTTAATCATTAGCTGTGTTTTAATCCATGAATTGTTGGTGCACATGCAATTCTAACTTAGAGTTCTTCGCTTGCTTGAGAAAGTGGATTTGGAACCAAAGCTTTCGATTAATAATTGTAGTTATTAGGCTGATATGGGTTCAGATCGAGAGACTGAATCCTTAACCCGATTCTACCTATCCAGCTCCAAAAAGTGGATAAATTAAGGTTTTGGGACGTTCTGTAGTGTAAAGTTGATCGAGGTTTGAGAGAACTCGCCTGAACCGTAATAGTTGTTCGAGAGAAAATTATTGCACTTATAGTCTATCCTACCCACAATGATTCAGCAAATTATTATTAAATTTCAATTACCCATATAGCGTAATTAGCTTATAATCGATCACATCCCGAGAATTCCTCTTAATATTTTTGAAACCCCCTGTTTTTCATAATTGTTTCAGTTGTTAATTGACAAACCAATCCCCTATCTGTCACTCCCCGAGGATACCTCCTTGACATAACACGGGACGTAGGATGACGAGTGACCCCAAGCTAACCCTGAACTGGCATATCACAAGCATACTTAAAGATTTACTGAAAATAGAAATATTGTGCAGAAGCTTAAACATGATATAAAGTGAAATGATGGGGAATACCCATTTTATGTCTGAATATATAAAAGATTGAGAGTTTAATAACAACTGAATGATCAAACTCAAATCCAAAATTGAATCTAACTATGTCTCAAATAAGCCTCTGACTGATTAGAGATACTGGGACATGCCCACAGCTAATTCTAGCAAAACTAAAACTAAAACAAAGAAAGACTGAATAGAAAACATGTCACTCGTCCTCGAAGAATAATGACTCACCACTGATATTGCTGAATTGGAGATCACAAACCGATCTATGCGTGATCTGAATGCTGAGGACCTGAACCTACATCACGAGAAGATGTTCCGCATAGTATGCGTTAGTACTTGAAAGGTACTGATCATAATGGATAGGATAAAGTTTAACAACATAACATAACTAAACAAAGTAATAGTAGCAATGATAAAATCAGAACTGAATTTAAATACTGAATTATACAGAATACTGAGTTAACTGAATGCAATGACCAAGTACATAACATGATGAGACCGAATATTGAACTGTAACTGGTAACCTGGTGAATGCACTAGAATCTGACTGTGGAATCTACTATTAACCGACATAAAACCATGCGAGCTATCTATGGAGTTCGATGTTTACGCCCCATCGAGAGGACCCAGTATACCTTGCCAGGGGTATAAAGACATGACTGGCGTGATCACTATTTATTATGCCCACAGAGAGGACTTAACCTATCGGGGCACGTAGTTCTAGGACTATGAGGGTGACTGACCCTAGTCCACTTGATATTAAGCCTACTCCCGACTGAATATATAAGTAACACATTATAACTGACATGCCAACTGAAAATGCAACATTAATGTACTGATAATGAAACATTCTTAGTTGGGGCATATATATCTGAATAAACTGACCTAGCAAGTGTATTTCATGAACTAAAAGAATCTACACAACTAGGGTTTTGAGTTTCATGCAAGGAACTAAGCAACAATGTTACAAAAACATGATAATATGATTAAGGACACTATAACAACTAAATTGCAACAATTTTCTAATGTTCTAGAAACCCTAGGTCTAAACATAATATAGAGAATAAAGAATCTAACTGAATTATCGGGACCTAATGGGTGAAAGGAACCCACTAGTGAAATCCCACATACCTGGTGACGAATTTCATGGAGAAATCTTTTGATTTCGGGGCTGGAACAGGAGGAAACCTTGTTGCGTTCTTGGAGAGGGTTTGGTGGATGCTTTCTCCCCCTTTGCTCATAAAATCTGCCGAAGCCACCGACGGTCTGTCCTGTCACGATGTCGTTTGGCTTTAGAGAGATGGAATGGGGGGGGGGGGGATCTGAACCACGGCATGGACCATAGACCGTAGTCCTACCTACGGTCCATAGGTCTTGGCGTAGGTCCAAACTTGGCTAAATTGTTTCTGTGACCGTCCATAGACCCCACCTACGGTCCGTTGGTGGCGCCTACAACTTTTGAAATCTGCATTTGGGGTTTGTCTAGAATACGGGTGTTACATTATCTCCCTTTTGGGAACATTTGTCCTCGAATGATGACTAAAGTAGCTTAATATGGAGGGAAAGAGATGCAAACCATACCACTAAGTACTGTAAACTGAAATTTCATTGAACTAAGTTCCAAGAACATGAAAATGCGCTGAAAAATGCAAGACTAATTGAAGGAACAAAATACTAAGACTGAATTTATGCATGAGTAACTGAACAACTGAAGAGGAACTATTACCTCAAGCTGAAATGGAATCAGAAGGAAAGATATGAGGATACTTGGCTTTCATGGATGCTTCTGCTTCCCAAGTAGCTCCATCCACGGATTGACTCCTCCACAAAACCTTAACTGAAGTGACTTCTTTGTTTATCAACCTTCGAACCTGACGATCAAGAATCTCAACAGGCACATCCTTATAAGTGAGACTATCCTTCATAGCCACACTTTCCACTGGTACTATAGATGTTGGATCACCCACACACTTCTTCAACAACGAAATGTGAAAGACCGGATGCACCGCTACTAGTTTTGCTGACAGCTCTAACTCATATGCCACTTTACGGACTTTTTTCAATATCCTGTAAGGGCCTATATGTGTAGGACTGAGCTTCCCTTTCTTGCCAAATCTCATTACCCCCTTCATAGGTGAAACTTTCAGGAAAACCCAATCATCAATTTGTTACTCCAAGTCCCTTCATCTGCATTGGACTTCTGGTGACTCTGGGCTTTCTTAAGTCTATCTCTGATGAGCTAAACTTTTTCCATAACATCATGATCCAAATCCAGCCTTATCAAGGCCGCTTGACCTACTTCAAACCAACCAACTAGAGATCTACATCTACGCCCATACAATTCCTCATAAGGGGCCATCTGAATGATGGAATGCTAGCTATTATTGTAGGCGAACTCTATGAGAGGAAGGTGATTATCCCAACTACCCTTGAAGTATATCACGCAAGCTCTTAACATGTCCTCTAAGGTCTAAATTGTACGCTTTGCCTGACAATCCGTCTGTGGATGAAATGTTGTGCTGAGGTTAACATGCGTACTAACACCTTTCTGAAATGACTTCCTAAAATTATTGAGGACCTCTATTTGAGATGATAGACAAAGGAACCCCATGCAACCTGACTATCTCATTAATGTAAAGCTTAGCGTAGTCCTCCGCCGAATCTGTAGTCTTGACAGCCAAAAAGTGAGCTAACTTAGTAACTCTGTCTACTATCACCCAAATGAAGTCATGCTGCCTGTGAGTACGGGGTAAACCTGTAATGAAGTCCATGTTTATCACATCCTACTTCCATATAGTAATGTTAATCTCTTGAGTCATACCTCCTAGCTTCTGATGTTCTATCTTCACTTGCCGACAATTAGGGCACTTAGCCACAAAATCTTCTATATCCATTTTCATGTCATTCCACCAAAAGCCTTCCCGCAAATCACGGTACATCTTAGTGGCGCCTGTATGAATAGAATATCTGGAGTTATGTGCTTCTGAAAGGATCTTCTATCTCAACTCACCCACCTTAGGGACACATAAACGACTTGTTATCGAAGCACACCATCTCCGCCTTGGGAGAAAACCTCAACTTTCTGCTAATGAACTGCACCCTTCAATTGAAGCAATATAGGGTCACTGTAAAACCTCAAAATCTAGTATACAAAGCAACGGGCTAAGTGCTAGGCATGAACTAGATAATTGGGCCTTGGCACCCTCGACGAGTGCCCACATGAGTCGTGAAGGGCACCACGGCTTGTGGTGGTGCCCATGATGCCTAGGAAGTAGCTAAAGAAGGCTGCCTACCTCCCACAAGAGCCTAGACGGCTCGTGGGACCACTCGTGGTGGTGAGGCAATAGCTACACAAGGCTGCCCAAAAATAGGGATCCTCCCCACGAGCTACTAGACAACTTGTGAAGGCAACCACAGGCCGTGGGAGGGGCCGTGGTTATGAGTTAGATTTTTAGGGGTTAAGGGGTGGCAAGCTAGGCTATAGGTCAAAGGCCAAAGGCTTCACAACGGTCCGTAAAGCCCCATACGGATCGTGAAGTCGTCCCTGAAGGGTTTTCTTTAGACTTAGAGTGTAGGGTCAACTTCAAATGATCATATCTATTAGTTAAAAATGAATTAGGTGGTCCATGACCAATTGAATTAAAGGTATGTGAGTCCTCTTTCCAAAGCCACTGAGTTTTCCCAATTCCCATCTCGGAGTAAAAAATTATGCTCGAAATAGTGAAGCACTGGCAGGCTGAATATTGTTCACGACCCGTTTGACGGGCCGTGGTGATGATGATGATCCGTGAAGGCGTCCTTCATGCCATTTCGGCAGTTTGTAGTCAGGGAACTTCTTAGGTCTTTTCCCAAATGTTTTAACTCAAAGATATGTCATTTTGCCCAAGCCTAGGACCCCTATATAAGTCATTTTAACCCCAAAACTGACCCAATTAAGTCATTTATTCCAAAACCCAAAATAAGTCCCGAAGTTCATTCTTTCCAAAAATTCTCTCACTAGAAAACTTAAAGAAGAAAAAGAAGAAGAAGAAGAAGAGGGTCAAGCTAGGTCAAGTCAAGACTCCATTGTTTCAAGCTTGCTAGGCTTTATAATCAAGGTATGATGACTTATTCATTCATGGACCCCTTTCATCCATGAAGCCCCCATGATTTCCCCAATTTAGAAGAAGAATTCCCCAATTCTAGTTAAGGTTTCTTCTAATGTTATCGGTATTGATCCAATTCAGTGGATTATGATTGTTTATGATGTAATTACATGTTTTTAGTATAATTATACATGTATTCTTGATTAGCCTAAGATTATAGGGTGAAATTGATATAGTTGGTTTTATGCCATGAAAGGGACAATTGAGGGCTTAGATGTGACCTTCTAAGATTGATGAATTTCTTTATTAATTGGTTGAGATTAGAACACCTAGATATGAATTGCTTAAAGGTAAATATTGTAGACATGAATTGATTAGATTAGGGCTTATATGATAAATCATGATTAGTAGTGTTGAGATTGAGTTTATATGATGATATATGACTAAAATTGCTTAAGAATGAAGTATGTGGTTAGATTGTCTTGAGAATTAGGCATATATGATGACCATGTGAAGTATTGCTTGAGAGTAAGGCTTGTAGTATGAATGTGATTTCTAGGGACTTGACAGTAAAAGATAATATGTTGAATTATTAATGTTAAAGCTTTGATTGTGAAGCTTATATAATGATGGTAGACTATTAGATAGAATTTTTGTGGAAGGACTTTACCCACCTAATCTACCTCATGAATGTTTGAATGGATGAAGTGATAGAATAACATGAGTTAGGATGATATCCATGTCTAGTGCTTGAACCCTAAGTGTGATGATCGAAAGTAAGTTTGAACATCAAGGAGGTGAAGTATGAGATTATGCTTGAAGTAATTGAACTACTTGAATTATGATTATATCCATGTCTAATGTAGTCATCTAGATGTATTGATTTGATATGAGCTTTGACCTTGAAAGGGCAAGATATGATATTAGACATGTTTTATGAAGGTTAGGTACATGCTTTAAGAACACTTTGAGAGTAAAGTGACTATGCTCATGTTCTAGTTGTTGTGTTGTTGAAAGGTTATTCACATATATAAACCTATGTATGAACATGATATGATGTGAATGGTTTCCTCACAATATGATGATTCTAAGGTTGGTAGACTAGTCTTACCTAATGAATCTATATGAAGACGTGGATGGTGAAAGGATATTCTCACGTATGATCTAATGAGCTATAATATGAGTTATGTTTGATTGAGTGCGAAGAAATTCTTCCATAAAAATAAACTTAAGTCAAGACTTAATATGAACTCAATGGGAATTATTCTTACCACCGAGTGAATACTGTATATGAGATGGAAGCTTCTACACTAGTTGAGTCCGGCTTCCAAGGAATGCTTTTACTCTAGTTGAGTCCGGCTTTCCAAATGGGTTCCTTCTACGCTAGTTCAGTCCGGGTTACCAAAGTATGTATCTCATGAGATGGAAACCTTCTACCATAGTTGAGTCTGTGTTTCTACTAGCAATCTCCTTATCCCATTAACTATGTGCCCTTGTAGGTTACTCAACTATTGGATACACCTAAGCTAAGAGTATGGTTCTACCTTAGGCAAGTAGAACAACCCCTTTTTGGTGTGGGATAGACACCGGATTCCATGTTAAGCTCACATGGTCTATGTTGGTTAAGGCTAATTCCAACAACAAGATTATGAATTATGAATTATGGTTACTCAAGAAGATTTACTTAGCATGGATGGGATTATGGGATCTTATCCATGCATTGTACAAGTATGATTTGAGGGTAGTTATGATATGTTCCTCTTATGTTATGATGATCTATATAGTGAATATTCTTATGTATTATGCTTATGATGTGTGCTTAGTTTGGATTATAGCTTGAAAGTCCATTCCAATGCATATGTGACTAAAGGTGATAGATTCCCTTGTCTATGAGAAATAAGCTAAGGATGAGGTCAAGATGGTAACAATGATTATGGTGGCCAAAGGTGATACTTAGCATAGATGGGATTATGGGGTCTTATCCATGCAATGCACAAGTATACTTGGAGGTTACTTATGAAGTGTTTCTCTTATGATATGAAGGCCTAAGTATGGACTGTGTATATGGACTATTCCTTATGATGACTAATGCTTATATTATGTCTATGTTGGAGATAATGCATATGATTATGTTGTTATCTCTTATGCTTATAGTCTACGTTTTATGATGATTGTCTCTTATGTTATGGCTCATGTTATCGTCTCTTATGATTATGCTATATGTCTTATGTTGACTAGTGCCTCTCATATACTTATGTGGATGATATATGCTAGCCATCATATTTAGTACATTTTGTACTAATGCATACTCTTGCCTACATTCTTATCAAATGTAGGGTCCGGTGATATTTAGTTCCATTTATCTGGCTAGGTTTCTAGTAAGGCAAGGAATTGAAGACTTGGTGAGTCCTCATATCATCGAGGATGTGATCACCTTTCCTTTATGTCTTTTCTTTGTTATTTTAGACATTTGTATGGGCTGTGTCCCAAAGAAATATTCAAGATGATTTAAGATGGTTTGAGACAAAGTGTTTTAGACTTCCGCTTGCTTTTTATAAATACTGCAATTGTATGGAAAAAGTTTTAAAGTTTCCGCATCATTTCTATTATCTTATGTTATGGTATTCTAAGGGGCTTGTATGAGACCCTTCAAGGTTGAGTGTACCATGTTACATCTAAGGGGAACCCCTGGGTCATGACAGATACTGTCGTGTTTCTCCTTAACCTTCGCTCACAACAAAGATTCTGACCCATTCTAGACTTTTACCCCACCATCTGATATTCTCATAAGACAAACTCTTAAGCAAGCAAGCCAGTGAACATCTTTTCCTAGTTCTTTCCTTTCTTCCTCAATATGTGGTACACTACCCATAGATAGTATGCTAAGAGCATCAACTACTACATTGGCCTTACCAGGATGGTAAAACACGTTCATATCATAATCTTTTAGGAATTCATGCCATCTCCTCTGGTGAAGATTCAACTCTTTCTGGGTGAACACATCTGCGTGAAGACCATACAAGTAATGTCTCCAAATCTTAAGGGAAAATACTACGGCTGCAAGCTCCAGGTCATGAGTTGAATAGTTCTTCTCATGCATCTTAAGATGTCTATAAGCATAAGCTTACCTCGATGCTTCAACACACAACCTAGGCCGACTCTGGATGCATCACAATAGATCACATAACTGTCTGAACTTTCTGGTAGAGTCAAAACAAGAGTGGTAGTCAACCTAGTTTTCAGTTATGCGAAGCTCTTCTCACACTCATCTGACCACTGAAACTTAACCTTTTTCTAAGTTAACTTAGTCCGTGGCGAAGCTATAAATGAAAATCCTTCTACGAACCTTCAGTAATAACCATCCAAACCCACGAAACTTCTGATATCTGTAGGAGAGGTAGGTCTGGGCCATTGTTTCACTGCCTCTATTTTTTGAGAATCCGCTCGAATCCCTTCACTATACACTATATGCCCAATAAAAGCAATTGATTGTAACCAAAACTCACATTTTCTAAACTTGTGAATAACTGGCGATCTTTGAGAGTTTATAGGACAACCCTCAAATGAGTCGCATGTTCTTCCTCATACCTAGAGGAAATGAGGATATCATCCAAAAAGATGATAACGAACAAGTCCAAATATTGCTTAAACACCCTGTTCATCAAATCTATGAAAGCTGCAGGAGCATTGGTTAGGCCAAATGACAAAACTACAAATTCATAATGACCATACAAAGTTCTGAAGTCTGTTTTCAAAAATTCACTATCTCTGACTCTGAGCTGATGATAATCGGATCTGAGGTCTATCTTTGAGTATTGACTATCACCCTGAAGTTGGTTGAACAAGTCATCAATCCTAGGGATATGGTACTTATTCTTGATTGTAACTTTGTTCAACTGTCTATAATCAATTCACATCCTGAGAGACCCATCTGAAGGCATGGATAGTATGGGTCCTACTTTAATTTCATAGTGTAAGTGTTTGATTTTGATTTCGGGGGCTGCGGGCTTCATTTGAAGTACGAGGTGAAAGATTGGCACGTTGGCCAGTTGGTGAGCTGGGTCGAGGTCACCAAAGGGTTCGGCGGTTCACCAAATGTCCCCTGAATCGCGCTTGATTTCTCTAAATTGCGAGTTTATATTCTGTAACTTTCGATGATATGCCTGAGCTCACCGAGTGAACTCGGTGACTCACCGAAGGTTCTTCTTGATCGCCCTTCTACGCCCCTATTTCCTTAAATCTTTCTGTAACATTTGGAGAGCTCCCTCTTGTTCACCGAATGGTGTCGGCGATCAGCCGAATGACCCTAGACATCACCTACTAGCTTTGATTTTTGAACTCTTTGTTTTGGAACTTTCGGCGAGCCTGACTTGGCTCTCCAAAGTGGTTCGATGACTCGCCGATCGGTTAGGCGAGTCTTCACACAACATTTTTTTATGAAATTTTTCTAATGTTTTTCACATTATTCTGCAGGCATGGCTAGACCCAAGGTAGCTGGTAGTGACATACTACCCCGAAAAAGGGCATGTGGGATTACGATTAATAAGGATGCAGCAACGTCCTGAGCGAAGGTGACAAAACTACCTCCAAAGGGAGGAAAAGGCAAGGGCAAGCCACCCGTGGTTTTGACACCTAAGGAGGCAAGATTAAATACTGAGGGGTTTGACGCCACCCACCTCACCACCTCACCACCTCACATAGTGAGAAAGAGTCTCAGCATGACTCTCACGCTTCTATCTCCGAGCTTGAGGATGATTAGCTACTACAGGCCAGGAGAGCAGAGTTACGCTCCAAAGCTATGAATGATCCATCTAGGAATCGAGTGCCTCCTCCTCCTCCTCCTCCATCTGCTGCTCCAGCATAGACAATGGTCCTGGCACCACCAGTACATGGTCCTCCTCCCCGGTCACTTAATCTATTAAAGGTCGCGGATTTGAGGACTATCTTAGAGGAGAAGAGATTGTCTACCGATGGTGTGGTGGACAATACCCAGAGGTGTCGAACACTATCAAGCTCCATAAGTTTGAGATATTTACAAAACCCAAGGACCTCTACATTCCCAATTGGGTCTGGGAGTTCTATTCAGCCTATGGTGAGCTAGTGTCGAAGGGGAAAGAAAAGGCCAGTGCCTTCAAACCGGTGAACTTCGTGATGGTTCGTGGCAAGAAAGTTAAATATCGCTACTCAGATACTAATACTGTCCTGGGCTGCTCATTGAATATCATGCAGAAGTACATCGACTTAGTCTAGAAGAAGACTTTGGAGGACCTTAAAGGTTGCTTGGCATCCCTTATATCTGATATCACCCTGAGGTGGCTAGAGATAGGTGCACCAATAGAGAAAAAGTACCTAAATATTGACGCTACATACTTGTTCGGGTTCAGCTGTAGCACTATTATGCCATCCCAAAATGAGTCCACCCTCAAACACCTGAAGGCACCCTGTCTATGGTCTATCATTGCTCGCCAGAATCTGAATTTGGGTTGTTGATCGAGCTAATGATGGCCATGAGGGCCAAGCAGAGACAAGCCTCACTCTCGTTCCCGTTGTTGATCACCGAATTGTGAAGACGGGCCCGTGTTCCTAAAGATGGGAAGACGGATGTGGAGATGACACCCACCTCCTATAGTGACATCCGACATATTGAGGCCGAGTATTTACGGGACGAATAGGAGGAGGGCAGCACCAGTGGATACTTCCCCGAAAGTTGACGTTGACATGTAGCCGACAGAGGCAATTATGGCCCCTCAGGTTAGTGGGACTTCAGCTACTTATGGACCTTATACTTCTGAGACCCCTAGTACATCTGCTGCACCCCCTCCCACTAGATCTTATTCTTCTGGTGCTTCTACCTCTCGACCCCTTATCACCAAGGCCATATTGTACAAGATGGGCCATCTGGCTCATTCAGTCGATGTGCGTGCCTCCTCGGCTTAGGTTGCTATGCCTAGGATGATAGAGAGGGCTATAGTTGTTGCCTTAGCCCCACCTAGGGCTGAGATGAGGGATCACAAGTTTGCACTAGATGCCCCTACTATTAGAGGTACAACTTCTGAGCAGATCCGGGGGCTACAGTTGAAGTGAAGGCATTGAAGGCTGATATTATTGAGTTGAGGAAGGATGTGGACCAGTTGAAGTCCACTAATATTACTATGTTATTTGGGACGGTGACAATTCCTAGCATATCGAGCACTCATAATCCAGTACGTTTTGAGATTCCTCCGGCTCCTGCGACCGGAGGTGATACTAGGGTTGATGATGTAGATGCCGAGTCCGAGGCGGAGAGTGATGAGAAGCAACTTGGTGTTCGTGAATATATAGTCTATGATGATTTGGTTGACTTGGAGGGTGCCATGTTTGAGAATGCTAGGCAGGCATCGTTCCAGGACACTTCTATTGTAGGCTCCAGTGGAACCAAGGAGGCTGAGACACCGGGCACGGATACCATGACAGAGGGAGTGACTGATATGCAGACTTCACCCAGGCCTAGCCTGGCAGGATGATCTTCTTACCTCCTTCTCTGTTACTTTTCAGACCGTGTTTGTTTTTAGTTGCATTTGAGTACAACTGCGTATTTTGTTGGTGGGGTAAGGTATTTCCATACGTACCTCTTGTGGGTTGTTCTGTGAATATTGATTTGATTTTGATTGTGTTTTTGTGAACTTTGGAGCTTATTGGTTTATATATATCTTGGTTGTTAGATTGTGGCCCATTGTTTTAATTTGAAAATGGTGTTGAAATGATTTTAAACCAATTTTAAAATTTTTGCCACATCTTGTTTTGTGTGATTGTGGTTGTTCTTGTGCAAATTTGAGTGTCGGTTCTGGTCAATACCTATGACTATAATAGTTCTCTTAATTGAATGAAATGAATGTGCGGCTACGATGAGGCAAACTAAGTTACGTAGGCAATATGTGAACTTTTAGCATCTCGTTGTGACTAGCCGATTGTCGATTAAGTCTCTTGTGAAGAACATTGCACGTTATCTAGAAAGTGTGGAGTCTTATTTGATAATTGTATCAGTGCCTTGTGTGGTGAGGTTGTCTTGAACATTGTGCTTGATGACACCTAGAATTTTCCCTGTTTGTCCGATTGATTGACTGAATCAAGCAATTTAAATGATCTTAGGAAAAAGTTTTGACGAGTGAGCCAATTTGACAATATACCTCTTTTTGGCCAACCGTCTGAGAAGTGTGAACCTTGCTTGGAACCTTTTGAGCCTATCTTTCCTTTAGAAGAAACTTGAACAATTTTGACATCTTTATCACATCACCCATAACCTTCATGAAGTATTGGTTCTTTTGATTAGCTAACTTAGGCCAAAAGCCTAAGTTGGGGGTGTGGTGAAAAAGAAGGAAAGTCAAGAAATGTGAAAAATCCCCCTTTGATGGATTGTTTTAAAAATATAGAACCCCTCCATTTAAAAAAAAAAAGAAGAGAAAAAGAAGATACCAAAAAAAGACTGAAAAAGAGAACTTGTGAAATAGTAAAAGAAAAGGGGGTGGAGTATCCAGGACCTTAAATTTTTGAGAAATTTTGTGTGAATATGTAATCATCTTTGTTGTGAGGGCATTTGAGTACCTTTGTTGAACTTGAACTTCCATTTGAAGAAACCATTGTAACCTAGAGTATACTTGATAATGGTGAGTCACAATTTGAATCTTTGAGTGCATAATTGAGCATTGCATGTGTAGTTTAAACCTTTTTGTGTACATTCATGTTGAGTCTTAAGAAGCACTGTTTGTTGACATCCTTGTTGAACTGATTTATCTTGAGTTTTCCTTGAGGACAAGAAAAAGTTTAAGTTGGGGGTGTTGATGAATCCGATATTTCTACTCATTTAGGGTTTTTTTGATAAATTAAGTGTCCTCAAATGCCTAATTTATGCTCTAAACTGATGTTAAATAATTGATTTGCAGGTATGAAGTCTAAGGAGAAAGGCAAGGACACTACTGGGCAAAAAGGAGCAAACAAGCTGAAGAAGTTAGAAAAGTCATCCTAGTGATTGCCAAGAGTAATCGGCAAACCGCAGAGTGGCTCTTTAGCTCGCCCAAAGTTCTAGTGTGCTAGCCCTAGGGAAGAACCAATTTGGCAATAGGAATGGGCAGTCAAACAATTGGGTAATGCAAACCGGTGATGAATTGGAAAAAAGGGTGGATACACAACTGGTTTGGCGATCCGCGACTTACTTCGCCCAATGTTCTTTCATGCAAAAAATTGGGCATATGTAAATTGAAATTATAAATGAAGTTTGAGGAGTTCTGATTCCCTTAGTTCAAGAGTTTTAGTTTTTCTCTGAGTTTTTGAATTTCCATTGTTGACTTTTAAGATTTTGAGGCTTAAATTTGAGGATTTGCAAGTGGGTTTTGGAATTTATTCAATTTGGAACATTGTATTTGATAATTGTTTCTCTATTGTCATGATGTGTCGGTAAAACCCCAATTCTTTGGGTTTGATGATGTGTTTATTTGTCTAATTAGCTTATGGGTATTGTTGTTTAATGATTTAATTGATGTTTTAATGTGGTTTTAAATATTAGATGTGTTTTAATCAATGAATTGTGGTTGCAAATGCAATTCTAACTTAGAGTTCTTGGCTTGCTTGAGAAAATGGTTTTGGAACAAAAACATTTGTTTAATGATTGTAATTATTGGGTTGATATGGGTTCAGCTCGAGAGAGTGAATCCTAAACCCAATTCTACCTATCTAGCTTGAGAGAGTTGATAAATTAAGGTTTTGGGGTTTGTTGTAGAGTAAAGCATGTCGAGGTTCGAGAGAACTCGCCTGAACCGTAATAGTTGTTCGAGAGAACACTATTTCACTTATAATCTAGCCTACCCACAATGATTCAGAAAAATATTATGAAATTTCAATTACCCATATAGCGTAATTAGCTTATAATCGATCACATCCTGAGAATTTCTCTTAATATTATTGAAACCCCCTCTATTCATAATTGTTTCAGTTGTTAATTGGCAAACCAATCCCTCCATCTGACATTTGTTATCACCCCTTTCAATTTACCTAAATGTTTTCGACAATCTTTATTCCTACCACCAATTAGATTACATTTGTAACTTTGTAACTGAATTCGAACTGGTACCGCTGATGAGTCCACAAATTGGACTCATTTAGGGCTATATTTTAATAGAAATTGTGTCCTCGAATGCTTATTTTATCTCAATATTTGATAAAAACCTTTAAGTTTCAGGTATTTCGAATTTTAGTGGAAGCATGGACACTTAGGCGCAAAAAGGGACAGAAAGGATAAAAAGAACGAAGAAGCTGCAGCCTAAGCACACGTGGTGATTCGTCGAAGGGACGCACTTTGCCCTTTATTCCAGTACGCGAAGCCCTGAAGGAGCAGGATCAAAAAGGCGATGAAAGGAGCAGTCGGCATGTCGCCGAATAGTTCCACGAAACAGTACTATGTCGCCCAAAGACACAGAGCACGACGATGCTGAAGGCTAGTGGAAGAAGGCGACAAACTACACCAAAGGGCGAATCGCTAAGTTAATCGGTGGTTCTAACCAACCTCGCCGAACGATCCAGCAGCACTAATTTCTGAAGTCTATAAATACTAAGCTATTTATTAATTTTGAACGGAGTCGAACATTTATTTTAATTTTCACAATAGAATAGTACTTTTTGTTCTAACTAAGAGGGTTTTGGAGCTTTGAAGGAGAAGAGGGTTTTCATCTTCAAGATTTGAAGTTGGGTATCATAGATTCTTCATTGTTGGCATGTAACAAGACTTAAATCTTCATACCCATTTGAATGCAAACTCATTTAGGTATAAATTTCTATCTCTTGATGTGTGGCTAAAAACCCCAATTCTTGGGGTGTGATTTAGCGAATATGGGTTAAGATATTTGTTGGGTCTTGCTTGGTGATAGTTTATTTGTAGTTTAATTGTGATTTCGTTTAGTGGTTGTGTATGAATCTAATGAATTTGTAGTTGCAAATACAAGTTTATTTTTTTGTTTTCGGCTTGCTCGAGAGAGAGGTAGTAAAACTAAGACCACTAAATTGATGGCCTAAAGAGTGGGTCGACATGGGGTTCAGCCCGAGAGGGTCAGCCCTAGTCCCATATCCTAACACTCAGCTCCAGAGAGTGAGTGGGTAAGGCGTAGGCTGGCCTTCATGCGGCAAGTGTGTGTATGAGAGGAACCCATTTGAAACGGGGTAAGTTACTCGAGAGAGAACTTATTTCCACATAAAGCTTAGCCTAGTCACTATTACTCTATAACTTTTCTATCGAAAGCATGTACCCAATACTTTAGATTAACTCGTATTCCGGTCACATCCCAAGAATCCCCATCTCATTGCTTAGATTCCATTGTTAATTTGTTGTTTTTATTTATTTGTGACAAAACCCCTATGTGATATTTAATACTTGGTGTCACCCCCTTTTATTTACTATGTTTTTACTCGTTAATGTCTTTAGCTACGACTAATTAGAAGTAAACTTTATATTTCTATCAATTCTCAAAACCACTATCTTGGGACGACCCCAACCCTTTGTTGGGTTATTATACTATTGCACGATCGTAGACACTTGAATTGGAAGTTGTGTCATTAATTACGGCAAACATCAAAATGGAGCCACTGCCGAGGAGTGGTGTTATTTGAGAATTTTTAGATTAGTAGAATTTTTGTTCTTCTTAGTTGTAGTTTACTAACTTAATTTTTAGTTTTGTTCTGTTGATTGTGTAAATATTTCAGAAAGCATGAGTGGTAACGGTAGCTAGGTGGGCCACCAAGACGACATCGAAAACCTCAACGATGTCCAAGAGCCCAACATCAATGATCCACATCTCATCAGAGGTGTTGGATCCATTAGTCTACCTCCAGGAGAGGGAAATGCGGTGTTCCACATAACGAGCACCATGTTGCAACTCTTGCAACTAAAGGGACTCTTCTGTGGGTTAGTTCATGACGACCCACATGAGCACCTTCGAAACATCCTAGGTGTGTGTGGACCATTCTCGTTCAAAAACATCTCTCAGGAGTCGGTTTCATTAAGGCTTTTCCCTGTTTTGTTGATGGGGGAGGCGTGCAAGTGGCTAGCTGAGTTGCCACGTAACTCGATCACTTCGTGGGAGGAGTTGGTCATTGCATTTAATGTGCAATTTTTCCCTCCCTCAAAGATGATGACTATTCGGGATAGCATCCAAAGCTTTAAGCATCTGAATGGAGAGCCTCTACACGAAACTTGGCTCTACTTTAAGAAATTGGTGCTACAATACCCAACCCATGGTCTACCTAATAATGTGCTCTTTCAATACTTCTACCGGAGTCTAGAGTCGATAAACAAAGGTGTAGCTGACCAACTCTCGCCCAGAGGATTAATGCAGCAACCATATGCAGTAGCAACTCAACTTCTCAATGGCATGACAACCATCAACAGGGCGTGGTACACCCCCGAAGACCAGGTCTCACCGGTCATATTTCAGCTATCTAAGGAGCAGGTTGAAAAGGACAATGAGAGAGACCAAAACATGGCCAAGATCATGAAACAGCTTGACATTTTATCCAAAAATTTCATGGGGGCTGGTGCCCGTAGTGTCAATCTTGTGGGAGTCGGGGGTGTGAATCCTGAGGAAATGAAATTTGAAGCTATGTATGACGAGGAAGTAAATTGTCTATCTAACTAAGGTGGGGGCTATCGTTCAAAATACCCAAGGCAGAATGGTAACCAAGGATGGGTTAGAAATGAAGGATGGAAGGATCGAGATAGAATGGAAGGACCGAAATCCAAATTGGAAGGATGGGGAGAAGGATAGATATGTGCCTCCCCACGAGCGTCAGAAGCCCAAGGATTCTGAAGGTGGTAGGTCCGAGGATATGCTCTCGCCTATCCTAAACAAAGTTGAAGGGTCAGACAAAATGTTGAAAGGCATGAAAGAAGACGTGTCTGCCCTCAGCCTGACTGTCACCTCTCATTCAATTTCAATCAAGCAGTTAGAGACCCAAATGGGTCGCATCTCGTCTCATCTCAATCCGAGACAACAAGGGGGTTTGCATAGTGATACTATGGCTAACCCCAAGAATGAGGTCTGACGGTGGACTTGCGTCGTGCCACGACGTTAACTAAGGCGTTGTTTGGGAGGCAACCCAAAACCCTTTAAGTATTTCCTAATTACTAGTAGAATAATGGTGTGTTGTTTGTACATGATAAAGTAAGGGAGAGGATTGAAATAGTATATGGAGGCAAGCAACGGATCTAGTTGGCGGATCACCAACAAGATCGGCAAACACAACTCTTTCTGCCGTCTGACTCAAGGCACTGTTAGCTTGGATCATGTATAACACGGTGGTCTGTAAAACAAATTAGTGGCGCGTCGCCGACCATGTCGGTGATCTCGATGTAGACTGTCGATTGGAATCCTCACATCAGCTCTAGATCCTGTCACATTTGGCGAAGAAACTCGACACCTGCCGCTTCGCCGAGCGAATGGGTGAACTTGACTGACATCGCAAATGGGCGGAAACTGGATGGTTTTTGCAAGCCACAAGTTTAAAAGTTTTATTTCATTCATTTTCTCTCACTTCTTCGTCCTATCAAACTCACACCTGCACTCTAACCTTTTATTTCTTGTACTTTTAGAGTATTTTAGTTGTTAAATTGTGCTCGGAGTTGGATTGCATTGCTGCCTAGCACGTCATTAGTATCTATTCGGCATCAAAGGTTGGTAACTCGAACCCATCATTTAAGATATTAACATTGTACTCATTTTCATAATGATTGATAGTGTAAAATCGTTGTTGAGTCTCTGAATTACTGGGATTACATGTATTATTGATTATAATTCAGTAACTGTCGCGCGGTTTGAGGGACTCCCATTCAACTGTGCTTTGAGTTGAGTTTTTTTTTACGCGGGGGAAAATATGAAACTTCTATGGGTTTTCATTGAAATTGTTTTATTTAAGCCTAAATTGCATTATCTGGGTTGCGGGGTGAACATTAAGAGAAATTGGTTGAAAATAGACACGTTTGGCTGTTCGGCAAAATGGACAAAACTCGCCGAATTGCTCAGCGGTTCGCCTAATGTCATCATTCCACCGTTACCTGGATGATGTAAGTATCAAGTGATCTGTGGCTTTAGGCGATCAGCCTAAATTGCAAGTCGCACTCGGTGACTCGCCGAAGGACCATTTTGTTCACCCTATGCCTGCGCCCTTATATTATTCGTACATCATTTTCAGCAAATAGCCAAGCTAGATAAGAGCTTCGCAAACTTGATTGGCAAAGAGAATCTACACCCAGGACTCCCATGTACCTGTTTAAATATTGTCTAACCTTGTCTTAAACTCTTTTACAGAAATGGCTAGACCAAAGGTCGCAGGGAGAGACATGCCACCCCGACATGTAAGAGCACGAGATTTCAAAAGAGACGAGAAGATAGCATAACTGGCAAAAGAAAGAAGAGAAAGTAAGAAAACAAGCTCCAGCATAAGGGTCCCCATTGATCCCACCATTCCTTCATGGAAACATGGAGTCTACACGGCTATAAATTCTTTTTTGGCGAGCCATGACGTGGATAGAATGGGTACTTCTAACATCACTACAGAAGCTAAGGCAAATGAACACAATGTGAACCAGAATGACAATTCGGGAACCATTGTCGAATTTCATGTTACTGCATCAGGAAATTGTTCCCCGACAGATGGAGCAAGCGTGTAGAAAGGATCCCCTCTTTACCTTTTTCTTTGTTCTTTCTTTACTTTAATTGTTGGCTACTTTTATTTGTATTTTAGGATAAATGATTTTTATTTGTGGTGGGGTGAGGCCCACACATTTTGTGTGGATAGTTGTGTTTTGTGTATATGTTTGGGTTGTTCTGTGTCAAAATTATGTTTATCTGCTTTCTTGTGGCTGTTTGAGCTTGAGGCTCATTTTATTTTTTATTGCAATATGATTTTGACCCTTTTAAAAATTTTAAATTTTTGGGACATTTTTTTTGCCACCCCTCGTGAGTTCAGTGTGGCTGTTCTTTTGCAAAAAATTGAGTCTCGGTTTCGATCAATACTGATTACTTGAATAGTGCTCTCAATTGAACGAACATGAATGTACGGCTACAACGAGGCCAAATGATGTTGCATAAACAATATGTGAACTCTTTGCATCTCGTTGTGATTAGCCATTTATCGTATCGATTCTCTTGTAATGACCGTTGCACACTAGGAAAAGTGTGTAGTCTTGTTTGACTTAACTGTCGATGCCTGTGTAATTAGCTTGCTTTGAATCATGCATGAATAAACCTAGAGTTTACCCCATTAGTCTGATTGATTTAGAAAGGTGTGCTCTTGAAATGATCGTAGGCAACTTTTGAAGAGTGTGAGCCAAATTTGACATATACCTCTTTTATGGCCTACCCGTGAGCGTGTGAAACTCTTTTGAACACCCTTTGAGCCTTATCTTTCTTTGGAAGAACCTTGATGAACTGTTGACCTTGCTTGACCGACTACCTAGAATCCTCTTGATTTGTGGTTTAGCGAATAGCCAACTTAGGCCAAAAGCCTAAGTTGGGGTTGTGATGAAAAGCAAAGGGAGAAGTAAAGATGTGCAAGAAAAGTCTCCCTTAACCCATGGTGTTGCATAATAATGGAAACCCTTAAAAAAAAAATTGTGGTATAAGATACAAGAGAAATCGGGTTTCCAAGCAATCCATGGAGGTGAATAAAAAGATGACTTAGAAGCACTAGAAAAAGAATTGATAAAGGAAAAGAAGGGAATGCCTTGAAAATACCTCATCTCATGAGGAAAAAGTCACTGAGCCTAAATGACCATACATTTTCACTCATCCCCATTACAAGCCTTTGAAAGACCTTTTTGTTCTTGAGTGAGCCAGACCGAAGATCAATCGGAAAATAAGGGCAAGCCTATGGGTGAAAACATGCATTGTGTTCCTCTTTTTGAGTGTGAGCGTTGCATCTGATTCCTGATCTTTAATTGATTAACCTCTTTGTGTGAATAAAGAATCATTTTTTATGTGAGGGCATTTAGAATAGCACAAGTAGCAAGTATTGCGAGCATAAGAATCTTTGGTAATGGTGTGTCACAACATGAATCTTTGAGTAGACAATTGATTCCTGCATAAGTAAATTGAGTCTTGTTGTGTGCATTCATGATTAAGTCTTGTGTAGCACTATTTGAGACATCCTATTTGAAATGTTGAACTTGAGTTTTATTTGAGGACAAGCTAATGGCCAATGCAAACCAGTGATGAATTGGAAAAAAGGGCGGATAGCCAAATGTTTTGGAGATGTGCGACTTACTTCACCCAATGTTCTTTCACGCAAAAAATTGGGCAACTATAAATTGAAATTTTAAATGAAGATTGAGGAGTTCTGAATCCCTTAGTTCAAGAGTTTGAGTTTTTCTCCGAGTTTTTGAGTTTTCATTGTTGACTTTGAAGCTTAAATTTGAGGATTTGCAAGTGGGTTTTGGAATTTATTCAATTTGGACCACTGTAAAGACATGGAAACCTTTACCCAGATCATGGCTAATGTATTTTGGTAATTGTTTCTCAGTTTTTATGATGTGTAGGTAAAACCCCAATTCTTTGGGTTTGATGATGTGTTTATTTGTCTAATTAGCTTATGGGTATTGTTGTTTAATGATTTAATTGATGTTTTAATGTGGTTTTAATTATTAGATGAGTTTTAATCCATGAATTGTGGTTGCAAATGCAATTCTAACTTAGAGTTCTTGGCTTGCTTGAGAAAATTGTTTCGGAACAAAAACTTTTGTTTAATGATCATAATTATTAGGTTGATATGGGTTCAACTCGAGAGAGTGAATCATATACCCGATTCTACCTATCTAGCTTGAGAGAGTTGATAAATTAAGGTTTTGGGCTTTTTTGTAGTGTAAAGCTTGTCGAGGTTCGAGAGAACTCGCCTGAACCGTAATAGTTGTCCGAGAGAAAACTATTGCACTTATAGTCTACCCTACCCACAATGATTCAGAAAATTATTATTAAATTTCAATTACCCATATAGCGTATTTAGCTTATAATCGATCACATCCTAAGAATTTCTCTTAATATTATTGAAACCCCCTCTTTTCATAATTGTTTAAGTTGTTAATTGACAAACCAATCCCCCCATTAGATGGTTGTCACCCCTTTCAATCTAACAAAAAAATTTCGATAATCTTTATTCCTATCGCCAATTAGATTACATTTGTAACTTCGTAACTGATTTCAAACTTATACCGCAGATGAGTCCAACTTGTACCTCGAATGCTTATTTTATCTCAATATCTAATAAAAACCATTAAGTTTCAAGTATTTCATGTTTTAGTGGAAGCATGGACACTTAGGCGCAAAAAGGAACAAAAAGGCTAAAAAGAACTATTCGCTGAAGGGACGCACTTTGCCCTTTGTTCCAGTATGCGAAGCCTTGAAGGAGCAGGATCAAAAAGGCGATGAAAGGAGAAGTTGGTGTGTCGCAGAATAGTTCCGCGAAGAAGTACTAAGTCGCCCAACGACACAAAGCACGATGATGTTGAAGGGTAGTGCAAGAAGGCGACAAACTACATCAAAGGGCGAATCGCCGCGTTAATCGGCGATTCCGACTAACCTCGACGAACAATCCACCGTCACTAATTTCTGAAGTCTAAAAATACTAAACTCTTTATTAATTTTGAAGGGAGTCGAATAAAGAGAGTTATGGAGACTTGAAGGAGAAGAGGGTTTTCATCGTCAAGATTTAGTGTTGGGTCTCTTAGATTCTTCAATCTTGGCCTGTAACAAGACTTAAATCTTCATACCCATTTGAATGCAAACTCGTTTAGGTATAAATTTCAATATGTTGATGTGTGGCTAAAAATCCCAATTCTTGGGGTGTGATTTACCGAATATCGGTTAAGATATTTGTTAGTTCTTGCTTATTGATAGTCTATTTGTAGTTTAATTGTGATTTCGTTTAGTGGTTGTGTATGAATAGAATGAATTTGTAGTTGCAAATACAAGTTTATTTTTGTGTTTTCGGCTTGTTCGAGAGAGAGGTCGTAAAACTAAGACCACTAAATTGATGGCCTAAGGAGTGGGTCAACATGAGGTTCATCCCAAAGGGGTGAGCCCTAGTCCCATATCCTAACACTCAACTCAATAGAGTGAGTGAGGTAAGGCATAGGCTGGCCTTCATGCGGCAAGTGGGTGTCCGAGAGGAACCCATTTGAAATAGGGTAAGTTGCTCGTGAGAGAACTTATTTCCACATAAAGCTTAGCCTAGTCAATATTACTCTATAACTTTTCTATCGAAAGCATGTACCCAATAATTTAGATTAACCCGTATTCCGGTCACATCCCAATAATTCCCCTCTCATTGCTTAGATTCCATTGTTAATTTGCTGTTTTTATTTATTTGTGACAAAACCCCCATTTGATATTTAATACTTTGTGTCACCAGCTTTTATTTACTATGTCTTTACTCGTTAATGTCTTTAGCTACAACTTGTTTGAACTAAACTTTATTTTTCTATCAATTCTCAAAACCACTCTCTTGGGACGACCCCAACCCTTGGTTGGGTTGTTATACTATTGCACGATCGTAGACACTTGAATTGGAAGTTGTGCCATTGATTACGGCAAACATCAACCGCTCCTTATGGGTTCGACCCCAACTCTTTGTTGGGTTTTATACTAGATTACGATCACCCACACCTAGTATTGGATGAGGTGTGGTTGAGCGTCTATCAAAGAACAACTCTATCAAAGTCTAGTCTTAATAACATTCCAACACATATTATGCAATACATAAAACTCCCAATCGAAATCACCAAAAAAATTGACCGAGTCCAAAGTAATTTCAAACTAACTTGGAGATATTTTAATAGACCCAACTCTACGTGGGTGTCTCTTTTAACAAATAAGTACAAAAATCTTGGAAACCATCCCCTAGGACGATGTTTTTCCCTTATATCTGTAGAGCCTTTGGCTTAGAAGAAACGATAACTATCATAACAACAATTAATCCTCAAATGCCATACTTGTTACACCATGGAATACGTAGCTCTAACAAAACCCAAGCCATGACACGAACTACCAAGTATTGAGTATGTTATTTTGAAACCCCCAATAACAAACAACTCTTCCTTTGAGAAAACTGGTGAATATGAATATGTGGGGTAATTAGGAATAATATATGGGATTGGGTAATAGGATTCATGGGCAATATGTAACATGGAAATCACCATTACGACAGAACTATATGCCCTAAAAAAAGGCAATCAATTGCATTTGATCATAAACTTACTCCCCTGGAAATCGATATAGACTGCAGAGGTATTATACATTTTCTTACTAATGATAATCATTTTGTTTCAAATGTTTTGACTTACTGCAGGTATCTTCTACACAAGCTAGGGAACCCTTAATACACCATAAACTCATTGAGGAGAACAAGGTGGCAGATTCTTTGGCGAAAGAAGGGTCTAAGTTAAAGGGGACTAACTCCTATGTTTCTTGGACAATTCCTTCTTTGTTTGTATTAACTAAATTCAAAGCGGACAAGAAAGGAACCTCTTTTGTGCCGTGCAGAAGGCCGTCATCATCAAATAGAAATAACATATATTATCTTAACCCCCTTCCCCTTAAAACAATATTACTAGCTGCAAGATTTGCCACTCTAATGTACTGATGCATAACAAGTTGTTATAATATAAATACGAAAAAAATAACTTTGTAACTGACTTGCCTTGTTTTGATATGAAAGTTTGATGTAAAGCAACACAATTTGAATAAAAAACAATTGCATACCTAATTTCACTTTCACTTTTTTTCTTGTATAAATAGGAGTTTGGTATTGGCTACTGGCATACCCTTATTTCATCTTCCTCTAATATTTTTTGGGTAATCTTTTGTGTTGGGATTTTGTGTTAGAAAGGTTTCGGAACTTACGAAGCCAATATTTGAATTGATACATAAAGTAAGTTGTTCTTTTCTTGATGTTTTGAAGTTCTTTCATTTTATTTCTCTCAAGTCGCTTCATGTCGTTCCTTCTGTTTTCCTACAACTTGTTTCATATGTTTAAATCGCTTTTTTGGGACGTATATCAGGCTAAAGTAAAAAACAAAGTCATGAATTTTAGTTTATAAACTTTGATTTACAATCCTTTTTGTTTTTATAGATTCTAAATAAATTATTTGTACATATATTTTTTTAATACAAATAATACTTTGAGATTTTCCCTAACCTATAACTATATTGGTTTTGCCCTTGAGTGAGGCCTTTGACAAACGCCTCTAAGGCATGCGAAGAAATAAAGGCGGAGTCAGAATTTAAGGCACACTAAGGAATAAACTCCTCTAAGCTAACTAAGTTTGTAAGACACACTAAGGAGTAAAGGCGGAGTCAAAATTTTAATGTAATGAGTTTAAATTTAGATTTCTATCACTGAATTCATTTTATTCTCTCTGTATCCGCTTTATTTCAATTCGATACTTCTATGCTGAATTTTACACTTCAAATCACTAGTTTAGTTCAAAATGAATGTTTATTTTTTTTTTAAAATGCGCAAATTTCTTCATTTGCAACAATTTTCTCTTTTTTTATTAGTATGATTTTTAATAATTCTCGATTTAAGATGAAGGATACATGGATAAGGCTCCAAACATGTTCTACTCTCAGCTTTTTATTAAATATGAGTAGTTTTAATTCTCTTTTCCCATTCAATCAGCTCTTGTATCGTTCAATTAAATAGACTTTTTACTAGATTGGAAAAACCTAGCGTTCTAAAGTTTATAATTGATGAAGGCCTACAACTTTCTACACAAAGCATTGAATCATTTTTAATTTTTCTATTGTTGATCTTCAAAATTCTTTAGCTAACTTTTGAATATTTCAGAGTTTTCCGCATTTATCTAAATTATTATGAAGATTAAGAACAATAAAACCCAATTGTAATTTTCTTAAAAGCACTTTTGGAACATAGGCTAGCATAGAATAGTGCTCTAATATTGGTAAAAGTAATTTGAAATTAGTTAGCTAAATATAAATTGTTATTTTCTAAAAATACTTTTTACAAAATCACTTCTAACAAAAAAAATTTCAATTGATCAAATAGAGTATTATTTTGTTACTTTTTTTGTTTCGATTTATTTGATATTTTTTCCTTTTTAACGTATTTTCATACTTTATAATAGTTTAATTTTAATCATAATGAAATATTTATATCCACACAATTTCTTTTAGACAATTTATTTCAAAGATTTGTTTTCAATTCATCAAATCGCATCAACCCCTTTTGTCCTTCCCTTAGAGAAAATTGTTCCTTTGTTGCAAGACTATTTCTGCTGCAACTGTTTAATTATAAGGATCCATAAGTTTAATGTGGAGTGTTAAATGTTTCTACTTCGCCGCTTCATATGTTACTAGTGGGGGGGGGGGGGGGGGGGGGGGGGGGGGGGGGGGGGGGGGGGGGGGGGGGGGGGGGGGGGGGGGGGGGGGGGGGGGGGGGGGGGGGG
>JAJOOR010025068.1:0-22831 GCA_036250505.1 Solanum acaule | reverse complement strand
CAGCCACCTGATCTTAAGTCAAAGAATATGTCAGATAGAAATGAAGCAGAAATTCCTTCAGAACTTATCACTAAATGCGTTTCTACTTTGCTTATGATTCAGGTAAATACGATTGGTTACCTCGTTTATCTTCCTGTATTCTGTTGGCAAGTTCTTTAGTTCCGTAATTCCAGCACATTTTTCAAGTTTTTTCTGTTCCCTTGGACTAGCTTTTGTGATACGATTATTGCTTTAGAACATTTGGCATGGAAATTACCTTTGCTTAGGTAATGTACCATGTCCTTCGCGACATTGGGTTCCATATTGAGTTGCCTCTTTTTTGAATGACATAAATGTTCCATAACCTCCAGAAGATGTTTCTCATCTTAATATCTGGATTACAGAATTATCTTTATCAAACTAAGACAGCAATGTATTGTGATTTTGGATAAGTGATAAATAAAGGGAGAAGGAGAAACTCAAACAGATTGACTGAAGGAGCAATTCCTCTTCCCTCACCAAGTTTTATCCCTTCAAAATTGCCAGATAGCCTCAAAGGAGGAGGATGTCCAGTGTCCTTATTTATTATAATGTAAAAGGGAGAAAAAAAGATGATCTCTAGTCTCTGTATGTGTGCTACATTATCATGATCTCCAGTATACAATATATTTGTTGTGACCTCCATCTTTGTAAGTCCACACACGGATACCTTGGGGATGAGTTTACGCTATGTATGTCTTGCTAATCAACTCCAAAAGGATAACCCAACCAAGTATTTTATGGCAGCACATGATATCTCCAAAAGTACATTTGGTTATTCAGTTCATATCTCTGGTCACCCATACAGTTGTCATTATTTTGCATCTTTAATGCTTGACACAACATGATTATCTATTGTACATGATTGCAGAAGTGCACGGAACGACAGTTTCCACCAGCTGATGTGGCAAAAGTACTGGATTCTGCTGTAGCAAGCTTACAACCTTGTTGTTCACAGAACTTTCCAGTGTATGCTGAAATACAGAAGTGCATGAGAATCATCAAGAACCAAATTCTGGCATTAGTACCAACGTAAGCCATGTATTATCAACACTTAATTTGCTCTTGTAAATTCACTTTGTAGATAACTAACTAACCTTATTCATGGTTAAGTTCTCAGATTAATGCAAGCTCAATTTTACTGCCGCTCTTCCCATTGTCCTTCAATGGTGATTTCTGTACCATCACCCCCCACCCCCAATAATGGAGGGCTTAGTCTTAACATGATCTGGTCCCATAGTGGTCTGGCTGAACTAGTAGCTACAACTACTAATTGGGTTGGAAGTAGAAAGAGCCATGGAAATGATGAAATTTTGGATTATCCTTGAATTTTAGCTTATTTTGTTTAGATTATCTTTCCATTTGGAACACGTTTGTTTTGCCAAAGAAAATCCCAACCACATTCTCTCACAGTCCAGCTAAGCTGCAATGAAAATACAAGAGTTTCCATCAAACCCATCATTGTTATTGGATTCTTCTCATAAGATATAAATATCTCAACCTCATCTCTCCCACGTTTTAAAACTAAATATTACTCCCTTCTTTATTTCTACTTGTCCAAGTTTAATGTGACACATTTTTTTAAGAAGTAATTAATGAAGGGAAAAGGGTCAAAATTGCCCTTAAACTATGTGAAAGGAACAAAAATGTCCTCCGTTTATAGTTTGGCTCAAAAATGTCCTTACCGTCAATACTTTGGCTCAAAAATGCCCTTGCAGTCAATACTTTGGTCCAAAAATGCCTCTATAGTTACAAAATGGGTCAAAGATGCCATTTTCTGAATAAATATATTATTTTTTTCTTTTTAAACACATCTTCTTTCTAATTAAAATATTATTAAAGAACACTATCCTTGTTTTCTTTCTTCTAAAATCACTCTAACAAATAAAAATGTAGGAAATATTTTTTTCTTCTTTATCTCATTTTATCAATTAAAATAGAATAATTTCATGTACCCTTTCGACAGATAATATATGTCATATATATAAGATCATAGTATATCCATCATTAATTTATATTTATATAACGATAAAAAATAATGATAATGAAATAAGAAATATTTTCATTTTTTATTTTTTTCTGAATTGAAAAACATTTGCTATTTTTTTTTAAAAGACATTATTTGAAAAAGAATGTGTCAAAAAGAAAATAATAATATATTTATTTGAAAAATGAGCATTTTTGACTCATTAAATAACAATAAGGGCATTTTTGGATCAAAGTATTGACGGCAACGACATTTTTTGACCAAACTACAAACAGAGGGTATTTTTGTTCCTTTCGCATAGTTGAAGGGCATTTTTGAACCAAAGTATTGACGATAAGGGCATTTTTAAGCCAAACTATAAACATATGACATTTTTGTTCCTTTCACATAGTTGAAGGGCATTTTTAACCCTTTTCCCTTAATAGAATGGTATCACAATATTACTCTTTTGTATAATAAATTCAACATTTTAGAAAATGCAATGAAAAAGATTATAGTTAATAAGAAGGGCAAATGAGAAATTATCTCATGATTTTTTAAAGTAAACAAGTAAAAAATGAATATCTATTTTTAGTAAAATGGACAAGTAAAAATGGACGAGAGTTCTGTTTGGTCGTTTTGTTTAATTTACTGCACTTAGGAATCATTTGATAGAGCTAGTAATGTATATATTCGTAATGTGAATGCATTAGTTATGTTAGTTACAATGAGATTATTTCTTATATGGTTTTTGATTTGGTGTATTAAAAATAAAAAAAGGGTCAAAATGTCCTTAAATTATGTGAAATTGATAGATGTTCTCAAACTATGTGAAATTGAACAAAAATGCCTTCAGTTAATAGTTTGATTCAAAAATGCCTTTATTTTTACTTAATGGGTTAAAAATGTCATTTTCGTAATAAAAATATTAGTATTTTTTCCCTTTTAAAATATATTCTATTCATAATAAAAATATTACTATTAAAGAACTCAATTTTTGTTTCTTTTCTTTTAAAAACACTTTAACTTATAAATAGGGATAAGGGTCTGAAAAGTACCTCAACTTTGGTCGAATTTGCTGTTGCGATACTAAACTTTCATGAGGACCTATTACCTCCCTTGACTATTTAATACCGTATTTTAAACATATATATTTGCCCACGTGGACATACAAAGTAATGCAAAATTATAAATAGTAATGTGTCCACGTGGGCACATATATATCTTTAAAATACACTATTACATAATTCATGGGGTAAAAAATACGGTATTAAATAGTCTAGGGAGGTAATAGGTCTTCATGAAAGTTTAGTATCACAACAACAAATTCGATCAAAGTTGAGATATTTTTCAAACCCTTATCCCTTATAAATAAGCAGAAAATAGTCTTTTTTCTTCTTATTTTCATTTTAACAATTAAAATATAAAAACATCATTTACCTTTTCAATTGATAATAGGTTATATATACAAGATCATAGTAACTTCATTATTAACTTTTATTTAGATAAAGATAAACAATTTCTAATCAAATAGAAGATATTTTATTTCTTAATCTTTTTCGAATTAAAGTAGGATAATCATTTTCTAATTAAGAAAATCATCTTTAGGAAAAGAATGTGTTTAAAAAGAAAAGAAATAATATTTATCTGGAAAAAGGATGGGCATTTTGACCCATTAAGTAACAATATGGGTATTTTTGGACCAAACTATTGAAGACAAGACTCTGTTTAGACTAAACTATTAATTGAGGATATTTTTGTTCAATTTCACATAGTTTAGACATTTTGACCCTTTTCCGTATTAAAAATAAACGCATTGCATAACTTCTATTAGAAAATATTTGTTTACAACAATACCCTCTACACTCATTTAGCTTTGGAAAATGAGAAATGTTTTGAGAGCAATTTGAGGGTAATTATATCATTAATCAGTCTAATACATGTGTTGAAATTCTTTTCATTACTAGTACATGAAAAATCATGGTATTAGCAATACACAATAGAGTGTATAACTAATGCTACATCGTTTGATAGAGTGTACTAGAAAAAATAATGCATGCATTAACTTTGTGTATTAGTAGTACTTTATTTGGTACACTTTTTCAATCTATGTATAACTAAATAACTAATGCTTGTATTAGTTACATGCTCTATTATGTATTGAGGTGTGTATTACTAATACATGAAAGTTCAAGGTATTAGTAATATAAGGACTTTTAATGCATGCATTAGCATAATAAAACACACAATGATCCCTACAAACTTTTTTTACATTTTTTTCCCATTATATTCGTGAAGAGTAATTTTTAAAATAAATATATTTTTCTAGAAATTATGCAATATAATGCATATTATTTATAATATACCAAATCAAATAATTAATATATAAGAAATAATCTTTCCATAACTAATACAAAAATAATTGATATAGTCATTACTAATACAAGCATAACTAATACATTTTATTTAACATTATTTTTATACACTATATCGAAACGACCCCTTAGTGTGTAACATCAACCCACTAAATGGACGTGGAAATGTGTCTTTAAGTAAAATGTCATATCATTAAAACGTACATAATTATTACTATATGTTGAATAAATTCTTCTGATAAAGATTTATAGAGGTCTTTTCATGGCCAATAGGACAGGGGAGACTCCCTAATGAAAGTTGAACTTAATCATTTAAGAAAGTATGAAATAGATATAAATATTCGTTCATCAAATCAATAAATACATGTAATAATTTTATACAAAAGATTATGTATTTAATTAATAAATATAACTATTTTTTTGCATTGTCGATCAAATATGTAACTTGCCCTTTAAATATAGGGACACGACCAAATCGTCTAAACCGACAGTTTGGTATTTAATCTAAAGTACAAAGTAAGGTTATAAGAAGATTGTTGGGCCTATGAGGTGAGGTTGGGCCTGGGCCCTAGTGGTAGATGTTTGTTGAATGGGAGCATTTATGAATTAATGTGGGCCCTTCAATCAAATTACCAACAACACCGACAAAATAGGGGTAACACTGTTGTCCATCAAAATAATAGTCGATAAATATAATAGGAAAAATTACAGAAATCCCACCTTTTAGTTTACTTATTACCATTATCCCCTATAATTTTTATAAATCTCCAAAATCCCTTATTTTCGAGCATCAGATTAGTGTATCTCGCGCATCAGATTAGTGTATCATGTATAAAATATACATCAGATTAGTGTATCATATATAAAATGTAATGTATCTTACTTAACGATTAATGTATCTCGCGCATCAGATTAATGTATCAGCGCTTATATTATTGTATCCGTTTGAGGGATTTCTGTAATTATAAACTTTTAGGGGATAAATTGTAATTTTGCCTTAAAAATATGTGATTTCTGTAATTTGCCCAATATAATATACATGTTTTGTATTAGATAGCGGAGAGAATGACAAAAATGACTTATGCTCATAACAATTTTGATCTTTTAAGTTTATCACAAATTAACAAAATGGTTTCTTAAATATACACTTAGCAATTTCAATTTCTTAAGTTTGCCAAAAGTTAATATTTTTAGTATTTTTTAAAAAAAATTGTTAAACTTTACCTATTAAATATGACTTATGAAAAAGATAAATTATAAAGTCATGGTAAGTCCTAAAATATGCAATATAAAATACTACACTAGACACTTAAAAAATAAAAAATAAAAAATTAGCATAGATTATTATACCTCAAAAACTAGACTATACTTTAAAACAAATTAGAAATGACAAAAACTATAAAAATATTAACTACTAAAAACAAGTGAAATATTAATGGACGGAAATCGAGGGATACTATTAGAAAGTCAATGATTTTTCATAATTTATTTTACAAAAATGATAAATGAATAAATCGGTTATTTTCGCGCAAAAATTATGATTATCTTTTAGTGATTTTAAAGAAAATAAAGGGAGCTCGTCAGTTTTCATTTTTATTTATTTATTGTGAAAATTATCGGACAAATGTAGATTTTTAAAATCATAAAACTGTAGTTGAACAATTAAATAAAAATAATGAAGATATTTATTTTTATATCGAGTTTTATACGAGATTAATGTATTTTATCCAGTTGATAGACTTCCTCAAATTTTGTGTTTGAGAAACTATTTTCTAACATTATGAAGTTGATCATTTTTCCTTGATTTTGACCTATAATTGACAGATGTCTCTATCCTTCACTATTTGATCTTTTTTTTTTTGGAATGTGTACCTTTAAATGTAAATTCTCGCTAATTTTTTTATAATTCCCCTCAAATTCAACATATAAAGTTGGATAAATATTTTTTCGGAGATTAAAGTGTTGACTTTTGCAAAACTTAAAAAGGATCAAAACGGTTAAATGTGTACTTAAAATATTAAGTGTATATTCAAGATACAGTTTTTGTCATTTTCTTTAAAATAGTGTATATATTTGACTAGCAAATACAATTATTTTTAACAATCCAATTAAATGTGTAACAATCACGACCAAAGAGGCACAACCACTTTAATAAATGACACAATCTTGGAAGTTAACCCACCTCAATGAGATAGTTTGCCCTTCAAATAGTCCGATCTTCAATAATTATCTTTTAAGTGGTCTGATTTTAAATTTTAGCTTTTAAAAATTAAATATATGTCTAATGGGGTATAGATTCTTAACAAGTGAATATTATAATGTAAAAATATAAACTTATGCTCTATGAAATAAAGTTATTTATCTTAAGGGTAAAAAATTAAAGATCAAAACAAACTTAATGTCTAGCGGAATCAAAGACAAATCGAAAAACAAATACAATGAGGGCATCACTAAAGTTTAAGTACATTAGTCGAAGCAATGTCGTACAACATTATTCATCTAAATTTTTTTTATTAACATCCATAAAATTGATGTACAAACACATAAATATAAAAATTAAATGTACTTTATTTTGAATAAATTTTTCTACATGTGTAATGTGTTAGTATGATACAATTGAAATATTTTTTTAATTGTCGAAGTCATAATACTCTATTATACGAGTATATATTAGTCGAAGTTGAACAAACTATGGTTACCAATTTACTATACTGTAGAATACCGAAACTGAACTTCAAAATACCAAACTATACCGAATTAAATTGATACAGTAATAGTATAATATTTTAAAACCGAATATCAAAATTATAATTTTGAAACTTTCAAATACCGTACCATACCATACCATGCTAGCTCACCCCTATAGGTCATACATATAAGGTCATAATAACTCATCCTTAATTTTCATTTTAGATAATGATAAGATTCTCTTTTCTAATAAAATACTATGAAATATTTTTATTTCTTAATTTTTTTCAAAATGAACAATATAATCTTTGATATTTCAACCTTAATTCCCAAAAGTAATTTTCATAAGCCATTCTTGCGTGGCTAACCAAAAATTCCATTAAATTTTTCATGTTTTGAACCACTAGTACAACAACTTTTTTGCAACTTTGAAGATAGAGGTAGTAGTGGGTATGAAAGGGAAAAATAAGAAGATCTTGGATTCTAGGGAAAAATAAGAAAAGTCTCAGTCCTCCATTAGAGGTTTCGAATTCGATTATTGGGTATGGAAAAAATTACAGTGAAAAATAAAAATAAAAAAAATCGACACACCCATCACTTGTTCAATTTTGTGATAACTTAGATAGCCAAATTAAAAAAACACATTTATATATTATATCTTTATTTTTTAAATGTCTTATAACTGTAAATTATTTTTTAAACGTCCTTAAAATAAAATAAAAAAGTAATATTACATACAAATCTAATATCATGTATTTTCTTTAATTGTCTTTATTAGTGATCAATTATTATATGCGTATGACAATATATGACATTTCAATCTTATTTGGTTGTTGTAGATTTGAAAAATACTCAAAAATTATTTAGCTCTAAATCTCAAAATTAAAGATATTTATAATTAAAAAAAATTAAAAACATAATACAATATTAATAAGGTGGAATGTGTGAAACACGGTAGAATACGAAAAGTTAAGAAACTTCATCTTGTTGTAAATATTATTTTTATTATATAATTGTGGATGGCCATAACTTTTTTTATGTTCCACCTTTACAATAGTTATAATCACATCTTCATTATATCCTCATTAATATCCCAGAACCCTCATAATCTTTCCACGTTCTCAAAGGTTAATGTCATATTTATGACCTCCTTTGAGTTACTTGATGTATTCTTATTAACGAACATCTTATGAATATGTCGTATAGACTTGAATACTTGGAATTGTATGACAAAAATTAATAAGAAAATCTTTCTCTTGCCTTTTATATTTTTTGTTTATTATATTATTTATTATTGTTACTGTTTTAATTTAATTTTATAACATATTATTAACACTGAGTCTCACAAATTAAAAATAACAATACTGTTGGTAGAATTGTTTTAGGAGAAAGTTTGAATGAGTTTATTCTCCATTATTCATACTTTAAGGTCTGAATTATTTTTACCTATTTTTAGACATGACTATTTAGGAGTTTTAGCCTTTTAGGTGTGATTATTTTTATTCATTTGCGTATGGTTGTCAGTTTGATAATTAATCAGAGAGAAAAGGTATTTTAATATCTATAACAACAATTTTGAAAGTGATATTTTAATCAAGGAGTAAGTTCTGATTTATTCTATCTTAAAATTTTGATAATGACTATAAAGTATTGTCCTAAATTAATAATTCTTGAGTGATGGTTGTATAACTATCAGCAAGATAATTTATCTAATTGATTAATTCATGTTAGTACTGCTCTATAATTGTAAATGTTTGGTTGATAATATTTATTTTTATCTCTAATTCACTTATGAATATAATCAAGAAGTGGTATTATTATTAAAGCTTCGAGGTGAGTCTCATTATATTTTTAGCATATAATGTCAATAGTTGAGGGTAAGACAATAGATTTAAGTCTATCTCATCAAGGGAAAAAACATCGACTTGAGTTTCAGTGTGTCATGATGATAAGATGTTGGGTTCAAATTCCATCTTATTATGACATGACACATCTTTATATGGGTAAAACATTGAGTTCAAGTACCAACACACAATATTGATATATAATATAACTAAAGCAAAATAGATATTTTTGATAAAAAATTGTGAAATCTGTCCCATTGAATTTGCTCTATTCTCTAGTGTGAATATGATAAGTGTATAATAAGTTTAGAAGAAGATTAGTGGTTGAATCTAGAACAGGAGCATGTCAAAATGATAATGGTCACCATTGTGATAATATAAAACAACGAAGATTATGAATTCCTTAAAATGGTCCTTTAAAAGGTGAAGGTAATTTTTCCATCAATTTGGTATGAAGATACTGGGCATCCCATTATCGTGCAATCTAATTTGACAAGTCTTATAAAACCTCCATAAAAAAAATACAAAGTGGTGGAGCACTTTGTAACACACCACAACTTCTAGAAAAGATCGTAATCATTTATCATAAGCATATCAGTTTGGATTGGGTGATGTCCTACTTGTTCATGTGTGTTAAGATCCACTACCAAAGGTAGAAATGTATCAGATGTGTATTAGGGTCATAAAGGATCCCTAGTGCAAATTCGAGTTCAAAACTTCTCTACCAATTAAGTTTTTCTATGAGATCTTAAAGGAGACATCTTAAGAGGACTATATCTCTCAATGTATGAGAAGTTAGGTGATCCACAACCTATCAAATTAAATGTTTATGTGTCTTGTTTCCAATGCCATCAACCGTTCGTTAATTCGAATCTGGAGTAAAAAATTATGATTATTTTATTAGAATATTTTTGGATTGGAGAGTTTGGCGATTGTCGAACTGCATTGCCGAAATGGCTAGAAAATCTTTAAAAAATATTAATTTTGGCGATCCAAAGCTTCACTTTGGCAATCCGCCAAATATTTTGATGACAGCCCCCCCAAATTGCCGAGTCGATCGATGTGATTCATTAAACGGTCTTATTTTTCTTCGATTTTCTAGGTCATCTTATATTTTTAAGAGGGGTATTTGTAACGATCCAGACCGCTGTGATTGACACCCACACTAACCCTCCGGTGGGAGAACCATTACTACAACCCAACCAATCAATTTAACAAAAACTAAGTATTTAAAGATACGGAAACATGTTTAAATGACTAAGAAATACGGAGTTTCCATAAACTCCGAAGGTCTAATAAAACAACTAATGCGGAAATTCAATCCCTAGAACTGAAAGTCATTATACTAAAACTCTAATTTCAACAAGTCTAAGAAAAAGGGATACAACCCCAATCAGGCATAAGAAATATCTAAAATCACTAGTCTGAGTCCAAAGAGAATGGACTAAACAAAAGAGGACCCATGACAGCCTGGAAGAACTGGCTCACCCTTAAATCCAGTCTCGATCAGTTATCTTCTAGCTGAGGTCGATCAGTAACTGCCTAAAGATGTCATGTACTTAACAAGAACGAGCAAATGCAGTATCAGTACACAATCACGTAGGATCACGCGACCACCCCGGTAAGCGAAACATAGGCAAGCAATCACAACACAATAAACACATATATAATACATAGATCAATGTTCATTTCAAGAGCAACATACAGTTCCCAATATCAACGACAAATAGACATGAAGGTAATCATCACAGTGGTCCTCTCATGGAACCCACACCCAAATTGTTAGTGTGTCAGAAAGTGACACTCGATCCAATATACATGTGTCGGAACGTGACACCCGATCCAATATATGTGTCGGAACGTGACACCCGGTCCAATATATGTGTCAGAATGTGACACCCAATTCAATATATGTGTCAAAACGTGACACCCGATCCAGTCAGCACAACCACAATCACACTCATAATGAACAATACTCATAATCATACAATCAAGTAATGGGTTTATGTCATGTAATCATTCATATACATATACTCATTTACATTAGATTCGGTTTACATTCTTTATTCTCATATATGCATGCATACAACGAAGAAATTACCAGCATATATCACACAAACAGGAAATCAAACCATCACCTACCTCGAAACCAAGCTTGAATCCTCCTAAGACACTTGGGTCTTCTCTTTTCAGATTCTTTTGACTTGATTTTGGTCTATAAATGAGTAATTTACGCAAGGATCAATAAAAAAGGTCTAAATTACCTAGAAAATAACAAAATTATTAACCTAAGACCAAACCCATATCCTAGTTCAATTAGGGCTTTTCCCACCATCAACTTCAGGCCAACCCCCCCACCCCCCAATGATAATTACCCAAGAATCTAAGTTCTACGAATCAAAAAATGGATTAGGGGAGTAATAATCTTACCTTTTGCGCTAGAAGTCATGGGAATCTGTCAAGAAATAGCCTTGGATCGTCTCTTAGCTCTCAAGAATGAAGGTCTGCAGAAAATAACGATTTTGGGGGTTTTCCCCGATTTAAGTCGGGACTGTCCCGCCACAGCGGGACCCAACTCTCCATAGCGGCCCCGCCCTGGCGGAACTAACCCCGCTTTAGCGGCTTGCATGGAGACAAAAAGTTAGAATTTGAGTTCCAAGCTCCCATTTCGCAACACACCTTCAACCCTTGACGTTCAGAAACTACCCTTTCACGCCAATATCAGTTTCAGGAGTTCTACTCGCCCGAATTCGATTTCGTAAAGCCGTATAGGCTCCTTAACGTCTTTGCTATCCACACATGTGATCAAATTCATAGTTAAATCCCCCATTCATTATCATAATTCCCTAGACCTCACTTGGCTCATATTTCGTCCAAATCTGGACTAGGCTACAATTTTCCAAATCACTACTCAAAAGTTTTCTGGCTCAAATTCTTTCCCCATTGGTTATTTCCTAACGACGGGAACATGTCGTTACAGTATTCTTGCCCTTTTACCTTCTATTGAATTCTCCAACTCCATCTTATAACCTAATAACATCTTTATACACATAACAACTCCCAAAAATCTCTAATTCTCCTTCTCCTAAAGATCAAGAATATCAAGAATGAAATTTTTCAATTTCCCAAGATCTAAAGGCTTCAAATTCAAGATTGTCTTAAAAAACTTAGGATTTTCAAGATAACTCATCTCAAAGTTCAAGAACAGACTTTTGTGATTCTCTCTCAAGCTGTAAACTAGGATTTCATCTTCAAGCTTCAAGTTAAGAGATTTTACATATTTTCTCTTTTAGGTATGCAAAATGTCATCTATCGATATCTGTTCTCATAGGTAGTGTACTGGCGTGGTACTTGTTTTCATTGTACTGGCATGGTATCCGTGTCACATGTTACTGTACCAGCGTGGTATCTGATCCAACAACAATATGTGTCGGCATGACACCTGATCCCAATCCTCACATACAATACAATCACAACCACAATGATAATGATAACCCATTATAAATTCATGCAACACATTCATTACATGCGATTAGCAAAATTGTTCCTTTCATATAATGTATTTTCAATTTCCCTAATCATATAACATGTATACACTACTAACTACCCAGTTAACAAGTACATATAACATAAACAAAAAAATAACAACCATCACCTACCTCGAATCAAGCCTGGAAACTCTAAAAAATAAGAGCTTTCCTTTTGCTACGAATTCTACCTTGTTCTTGGTCTAAAACAAAAATAAAATAACACGATCAATGAATAATGGCCTAACAATACTCATATTATAACCAAATCTTTAATCTCAGCCCATTCACATGATCATTCTACCCAACAAGGCTCTTTCCACCATTAATTCAAGTTAAAATCATTTCCCCAGAGCAACAATTGTAATGATCCATCTCGATCATTATAAGTAGGAAAATAGTGAAAAAATTTGGGTCAGAAAACTTTTCGGGTAGACTTAAGAATTTTAGGTTAGGTCAGCCTTAAACAAAGCGATTTAGGCCGTTTGGGAATGGGTAGGGTGCAATGTCCATTCTTGATTGTTATTTTCTTGTAGTCAAGACGTTAAGAAGCTCGTAGGGATTGAAAAAATTAATTTCGCCAAATAGAACTCCTGGAATCAAATTTGCCGTAAATGGATAGTTAGGGAAATCAAGAAAAGGAGGTATGTTATAAAATATGAGTTTTACGGATTTTCGAGTCACTGAAGTTTGCATATTCTGATATAGCGGGAGGCGTCCGTTATAGCATATATCTGTAGACTGCTATAGCGGGGCGAAACAAAATTTTATGCAAAAATAGCCCTAAAACCTCTTATTTTATGCACTTTTATTCTTGGACTTGAGAGGGGTGATTTAGGGATGTATGCACTTAGTTTCCCATGGAATTCGTCAGTAAAGGTAGGTTTGTTACTCCCCAATATTGTAAACTAATTCCTAAACCTTAGAATATAAGATATTACTCTTTGGGGTGAGTTTTGGCATGATTTCATGGTGAGAAAAACCCTTGGTTGGGGAGGATGATCATAAATTTTTCTGGAGTTAAAATTTTGTTATAATTCGGTTATTAATAGGTCATTGTTGATTGATTGTTGCATTTATTTACTATTTTAGACCAAGAACAAGATAGGACACATCAAAAAGGGAAAGCTCAAATTATTTAGAGTTTAGAACAGGCTTGATTAGAGGTAGGTGATGATTGTATATTTCCGATTATATATGCATGCATGTCTACTATTTTATAGTATCATTTGTACAATGCATGTTAGGAAAAACATATGAAGACATGTAATCACAACATGTGGATAATCTCATGCAATGAACTGGTTATGTGACTTGTGGTTTCAAGTGTTATTGTTCATGATGTTTGTGATTGTACATGATTGCATGTGTTTGATGGTTGGATCGGGAACCATGTCTGGTTAAGGACATCCCTATGGTTGGCTTGGATACCATACCTGATATATACTAACGGTTGGTTTGGGTACCACACTCAGTATGGAGATATTCATATATGGTTGGCTTGGGTACCACGTGATGAGTTGGGAATTTCGACTCATTTAGGGCTTAATATTCATGGATTTAGTGTCCTTAATGCCTATTTTGTTTTCAAAGCTGATGTTTAAATGTTAATATGCAACAATGAAGGCTAAGAGAGTAAGGCAAGGACATTACGAGGCAAATAAGAGCGAAAAAGCTGAAAAATTAAAGGAAAGAAAAGCTGGTACTCGCCAAAGTCATTCGGTGAGTCACCAAGTGGACCTTTAGCTCGCCTAAAGTTCCAGCATGCCAGCCCATGAATAGAACCAACTTGGCGAGCAAGAAAGTGACTCGACAACACGACGAAAAGATCGACAATGTCGACCCAACTCATCGAAAGTTATAGAACGACTGGGTGAAAAGCCACGTCAAAGGGTGAGAAGAGGAGCACTCAGCGAATCGCCAACCAGTTCGGCGAGCCCGACTTACTTTGCCGAGTTGACTCCATGTTGAAATGGGAACATATAAATGCAATTTTCAAAAAAAGAGAAGGAGTTCCCATATTGTTCACTTCTGGGTTTTTGAGTTTTTACATTCCAGAACATTGTTTTTACACTTTTGAGTAGAGATTGTGAGATTTTTAGCTTAAATTTCAATATTTGGGAATTGCAGATCATTGTCAAATCAGATGGAAAACTTCGTCGGTAACGATTTCTTATTTTTCACTATGCTTGGCTAAAACCCCTATTTTAGGAGGTGTGATTATGTAGTTGAATACACTAATTAGCTAATGGATGCTGTTAGTTACTGATTTTATTGTTGTTTTGAAGTGGGTTCAAGTAATTGTTCTTGTTTTAATTGAGCAATTGTAGTTGTAAATGCAATTCTAGCTTAGTACTCTATACTTTCTTGAGAAATAAGTCTTAGAGTTGAACTATTAGTTCATGATTGTATTGATTGCATCGTTAAGAATCTAGCTTGAGAAAGTGAGTTTGATTGCATTCTTACCAATTCAGCTTGAAAACGTGAATTAATTAAGGAATTGGGTTGTTCGATTGTGTTTCGCTTGTTGAGGTTCGAAAGAACTCACTTGATTCACAATAGTTGATTGAGAAATGACTATTGCACTTAAAACCTAGCCTACCCACCGAGATTCAACACGTTTGATTAACTAGTAATCACCCATTACGCGAAATTAACATTCAACTTATCACACTCCCAATGATCTCTCTCTATTTGTTTACTTCCCGTTTTAGTAGTCGTAAATTGGTTACCCAAATCCCCCATATTAATCATTAAAACTTTGTGATTTACTTTAATGTTGGGAAACCACTACTGCTACAAACGATTAGAACACAATTTTACTTCTTAATCGTATTCTCTATTGTATCACTCCCTGTGAAATCGACCCCAACTCTTAGTTGGGTTTATACTTGTTAGCGACCGCCTACACTTAGAATTGGATGAAGTGTAGTTGAGCGTTATCAACGTCTCAATCAATTCCATCAGCTTTGAAATGTTGAATTTAGTCTGTGAGTGTTGTTGTTTTTAGTTTCAGAGCCTTTATGTGGATTTGAGCCCCTAAAGTTTAAGTAAATTTAGGTCAAGAGTTGACTTTAGTCAATCTTTAGAGTTTAGATGCTTAAATTGGATTTCTGACAACCTCATTGGATTCATAATGTGATTTTAGGCCTACGTGAGGTCTCAGATCAATTTTCAAAGGTTTCGAGGGCATTTTGATCTTTTTGGACAAACATTAATTAATTATGACTTCAACGGGTGCCGGTTAAAGAAGAGTTTGAATTCGTATTTTAATTGTTTCATTGAGTCTAGTACATCAAGCTTAGTTGGTTAGCATATTTGATTTGTGTACTCAGAATTCCGAACAAAACCCGATGGCCCTTATGGTAAAAAAAATTATGCCTTGGTGTTGCTGTGTTCTGCTGCCTCATTTGTGTTTTCATAACATTGCCTGCATTCACAAAGGGTAGGGTGGCCTAGCCTCCGCGTTCGTGGAAGGCTGACTCATTTGACCATCTCATTTGCGAGGTCTGGGACGCGATCACAGAGGGTCAGAGTGTTGACATTCGTGTTCTCGGAGTATTGGCTGCGTTCATGAAGGGTTATTCCATTTGGTCTCTGCGATCGAGGAAGGGTGAACGCGTTCGCGAAGACCAATTTACCTAGCAGTTTAATGAAATTCTCAAAATGTGATTTCTTCCCATTTTACCATTGTTGGACCTTGGGAGCTCTAAGGAGGCAATTTTAAAGAGGTTTTCAAGAAAAAAATATTGGATAAGTGATTTTAACTCCTTTCCTTCATTATCGCTTATGATGTCATGATTTTAACATCAAAACCTTTGTTTCAAATTCAAAGTTGGGGGGGGGGGGGGGAGGGGGTTCTCTTGAAATTGAGTTTTCGATAAATCAGAGCTTTAAGGATGATTTCAACTTGTTTTTTTATTCAATTTCACTTGTGAGTTTAAAAATTCTTTGGGTATTTTAATTTTTTTAATAAAAAAATTAGAATTTTCTTTAGCCCTTGGGGTTGACTTTTTGGGTCGATTCGGACCTGATTTTCAAAATCAGTTTTATGAGTATCGATGTTCATGATTTCTTATGGGGATTCCTTATGTGATTAGATTTTATGAATTTAGAGGCCCATCGTAAAGAGAAGACTTAAGTGTCAAGTTAATTTTTTATTCTCTTTTAAGGCAAGTGGACCTCTTTGACCTTTTGCTAAGTGTATTGAACCGTGTATTTCTTGTTGTGAGTTTGGGAGTAATAGGGAATGGTAAAGTTCCTCGTATGTTATACTCTCTTGTTATCAAATGTTGTCTGAATGTTAGTAATGATTTTGTGGGGATAAAAATGAATTCGTTAATATGATAACGTGTGATGTGCCACGGAGATTGAATGGTCATTTTGACTCTCTTTTGTGATGTGCCATCATTATGTGTGTGATCAGGTATTGTTGTGGAATTTATCATCCTATAATTATGCATATGAACATGTCCATTTGCATTGGTTCGGAGATACTATTATGAGATTTGGGTAATTGATATGTCAATGTGAAATGATACCAGCAAATGAGTTATGCCGATGGAAAATAGTTTCGGCAAGTGATGTTTATGCAGATAGGAAATAGTTTTGGCGAATGCATGGACCTTGTGAGTTCTCCATGGATCACGTGATGTCAACATGCATCACTCTATATGACATTCACATCACATTGCATTACACCCCTTGATCATTATATGACTATTATGAGTGAGTTGTTATGTTTTGTGGTTATTTAAACCTGAAAGGTTGTGATTATGTTAGGCAGACTCTGATATGTAGATTATTATGTATTACTTGTACTGTGTTGTTCTTGTTGAATGTGAAACTTTTAAGATGAGTGGGTTCTGATTTCTATGCAAGTTGTAAAATTTGGAGGTTTAAATGGTGTCAGGGTACTTGTGTTCGGACTTCGGTATAACTTTACTTAGGGTCAATTAGGGATGTTTTCTAAGTACCGTTGTTGATTTGGTACTCACTCCCTTGATTTCTACACTTGTGTAAGTTACGAGCCTCGTCTTGATCATCCCTCATGCATCTTTGTCTGAGGTTCATTTAAGGAGTTTATGAGGTAGTTGTATTCACCCCGACAAACATCACATACATTTCTTTCTATTATTTTAGTAATATAGACATTCATACTTATGTTTTCTTTCAATATGTTGTAATACTTAGTGGCTTGCACACACGACATCAAGTTTTGGGAAAGATTGTGCTATATTATGGGTTCTGAAATGTTATTTAATGTTTAGTTCTTCATTTTTTTCTTACTTCCGTATCTAACCTTGTCGAGGGTTGTTCAGGCTAATATATTTTTGTGGGATAATGCAGGTGTCATCACACCCGATTTTTGGATTGTGACACTAACATCCTTTGTTGTTTACTATAGTTCATTAATCGTAATGTCATTATTCAAAGTTTAAAGTTATGATGACACCTACCCCAACCATTCGACAGGTAATTCAACCCTTCACCGAAACAACAACAAATACTAAAGCGAAAGAAAAAATATAATACAATATAATTTTTAAAGCCATCTTTTGTAAATACAGATATTGAATGAGGAAATTAACCAAACCTAAAGCCTAGTTTCACCAACACAAGATCTTTTAAAGAGAGCATCATTGTTCACTACTACTAAATTATCTAGAATACCAAAAGATTAAGAGATAGCATAATTCATATTATTGCTCTAGACACAAGTAGCTCACCACAACTTTGAAAGAGACACAACCTCAGACAATAAAAAAAACTTTGAGGTTTGTTTGTGCTAAGATCTACATTAAATGGATGTAACAGGGACTAGTATGAGTATGAAACCATGTGTACTCAATAAGAATTAACAACTATATCGTAAAAAGTATGTTACGAACCATGTCAAGTCAATACAAAAAATTGATAATTCATTAAGAAAGTATAAGAAGTTGCCCAGAATCATGTGATAAGTAAATGCAAAGCACAATCGAGATCGATAATCTAGAAGCATGTAATGCCCACAACTTTTAAGCAAAGATCTGAACCATCCTCTAAATGTGTAAAGGTCTGAATCCGATGATTTCTAAGTTGTATATAGACGTCAAGGTTCCTTCCTAAGTATTTGAAGTATATTAGATATGAATTAAGGTCATAAGGAACCTCTAACACCAAGCCAAGTTCAAAGCATTTCTATTGGCTAAGTTTTTGCATGAGTTCATATAAGGTTCAACTTCAACTGACTAAATCTCTTAGAGTTAGGTTACTGATAACCTATCAAATTAAAGTCTACAAGTCTTCTTTCCAGTGTCGTCAATTTGAGTTTTCAGTAAAACATTATGACTTTTTAATCAGAGACGCTGCCTATTCCACGACCAGGTCCGTTTCATAGAGAGGAAGCGAACGTCACTGTCCACTAGAATAAAATTTCATCTTCCAGCTCCATCGCAGGGAGCCTACGTGGATCTAGGTTCAAAATTCACATGTTTCTATTTTTTAAGGATATTTTTATCCTTAAACCTTTGGGGAGTTACCTAAATGGCCCTAAATGTATAGGAAATCAAAAGTTGTCATTATTAAACCCTCTATTCACTCTTAAACTTCAACTCTCAAGAACTCTCCAAGAAACACCAAGTTAGGGTTCTCTTCCAAGATTCTTTGTCAAGGTTGTAACATCTCGCGATTTGAAATAACTAGGAAGAAGCTAATAATTGGAAATAGTCATTATTGAAAAGAATGAAAATCTGGAAAATTGTTTAAGTTAGGAAAAGTGAGTTTTTGGTCAATTTCAAACAAACATAACTCCTAATTCATGATGATTTAGGTGTAGATCCAGATATGGTTGGAAATATCTTGGAGTGATCTTTCCAACGCCGCCAAGTTTGTGCGATTCCGAGTTCGTATGAGTAAGTTATACCCTTTGGAAGTAGGGCTGTTGGATTAAGGAAGTGTCCAATCCGGATTTTTAAAGGGTATTTTAGTCTTTTCATGGCCCTATTATTTTAATCCATTTTTAGGAGTTTAATATGGGTGAAATCAGATTTTAGTCAGTTTTAGAATTTGAAATTTCATGCTAGGGCTAAGGAGAAGAGAAAAGAAGAAGGAGAAAGGGCAAGATTCATCAAGATCATCGAGATTAGCTTGTGGATTTCGTCGGGGGTGATCCCTACAAGGTATGTGAGATCACATAGCATTGGGTTAGTTCACCCACGCGCCAAGCATGTTTAATTCAGCATATTTTCATCCTAAAAAGATTGAGAATTTGATGTTCTTGATAGTTGTTCTTGAATTGATTTCGTTCTTGAATATGAGTTGGGATTAAGGAGTTTCTTGATGTTACAGTGTTATTTACTTGAGTTGTTTGAGTTAGATTTTGTGTAGATGATTTGGGTACATGAATTTAAAGTGAATTTGAGAAAAAGAATCGGATTAAAACGATTTAGGATCAGAAAACAAGATCAAAAGTTCGTCAGAATTTTGCCTGAAGGGAGGCTGGCGTGATGCGCCCCCGTAGCGCCCAAGGGGATGGTACGACGCGCCAGCAATGCGCCAGATTTGAGCCCCAGTAAGTTGGGGCTGGCGCGGCGCGCCTGGGATGCCCCCAAATCGTCGTTTTTCACCAGTTTTCATCGTTTAGCCTATTTAAGTCCTTCTAAAGTGTATTAATACTTTCCCTTGATTCTAACTACTCTAAATGACTTCTAAACATCTAGAAATCATCCAGAAACATGAATCCATAAATTCAAATTCAAGGAAAGTCAAGAGCCAAGTCTAGGAAGTTCTTAGAGCCTTTTCAAGAAGCCTTTTCCAAATGTTTTAACTTTGTTTTAAGACTTAAAGTTCAAGTTGAGTAAAGAGTACAGCGTAAAGTTTGAAGTTCATTTCTTCAAAAATATATGAGGACTATGTATTCCCAAAGGGTTTTAAATGTTTTCACATTTAAACAAGAAAGGAAACCTCGTTTTCCAAAGAGCCTTCAGGCTAGTTTTCAGGAAAGAGTAGTCGCTTTCTAAATAAAGCAAGAAGGGAAACTTTGATTTCCAAGATAGCCTTTGAGCTAAGTTTTGAGCAATTATCTCAAATCACAGAAGAAGTACGTTTTTAAACATAAAGAGCTAGTATCATATTTTGGGAGTAGTATTGAGCACTGATATGGGGGAGCGTTCAAAGAACCCACCACCCCCATAAACCATGTAGCCATCATGGGTAGAAAATGGTCATACTTTTTAGATGAATCCTTTTCGCATAGACTAGTGGATCCACTTAGTAGTTCAGGTCTTATACCTGTGGCAAGGTATAGGATGCGCTGGCAGCGTGAGGAAGATCGATGTATTATCACTATAGCTCTTAAGTGATGGTTGTCGGTTAGAGAAACTCCCACAGAAGTTATTTGTATTCTTATATGCCCAGAGTTGACATCATGTTTTAAATAGCTTTTCTTTATATTGCACTTGTTTTAAAACTGTTTTATATTGAAATGAGTTCAGTTATGTTGAGCCAGGTAAGTTCTTCAGTTCCCTTTTAGTTTCTTTTCAAGCTTAAGTTGTGTTTAGCCATTCAACTCGCATACTCGTACATTCAATGTACTGATGCCAGTTGGCCTGCATCTTATTATGATGCAGACACAGGTAACTAGGATCGGCATCCAGCGTATCGTTGATCCAATGAGCAGTTCAGAGTCTGTTGGTGAGCCTCTTTGCATTCCGACGGACTCCTTGTATTTCGCTTTCAGTATTTCATTGTTAGGATGATTGGGGGTCTTGTCCCAACATCCCTATTTGTTTTAGAGGCTTCATAGATACTTAGTAGTTCAGTTGTCTTTACATTTCATTTCATATGTTAAGACTTGAGTTGCCATTATGGCCAAGTTGAATGTTGACCTTTAAAACATTCTAAGTTATTTTACCAAGCTATTTGAGTAAGTTCATTTGATCATTGTTATAATGTTTAGAGTTTTCCGCTGAGTTAGTAAGCTAGGCCAAGGGTTCGCTTGAGGCCAACAATGGTCTTCGAGTGCCAGCCACGTCCAGGGTGTAGGCTCGGGGAGTGACAAAGGTAAGTCCTTCACCAATAATTTCAAGTTTTCCAACTCAAATTTCTTCATCTATTCATAGCTCATAAATAGAAATCCTAACCCTTGACCATAGGAATTTCAAGAAAAAAAATCAAGAATCTCAATCAAAGAATTCTTGATCGTTCTTCATCAAGTTAAGTTTTTTCGTCAAGATTTATGGAGCATTTAAAGTATGTAGAACTCCAATAAGGAATTCCTTTCAACCTCATTTTCCAAATTCCTCAGTTTTCATGAATTCAATTCTATAGCTTGGGTTTATAAATCCACTTTCAAATTCACCATTTTTATGATCCAATTGCATGATTTCTTAAATTACTTATTCAATAATATGAATTCTGACGATTGTATTTCTCTTTTATGTTTAACAAGGTTTTTCATTCTCAATCCTTATTAGTTCTTGACATGATTTTGTCTATGATTCTTGAAGCTTATATTTTAAAGCATGATTTTAGAACCTTTATGTTGTTATGAAAGCTATTTTGAGAATCTACAAATCATGCATATTCTAGAATCTCTCTGGAAAGATCCTCATTAGCACCTCTGAAAGCGAAAATCTCATCAATGACCTTTTCTCCCTCTAAACAGTGTACTTAAGCTCTTCTAATCATATTGACTCCTTGATTTGGAGGTCAGCAACCTCTGAAAGTAATCATTCATTTTCCATAAGAAAAGTATTTTTCTCCAAAGCAAATTGGCTTTGGTATCATGATTCTCTCTCTCTCTCTACATTTTCAGCCCACTCATTTAGACGGTCAAGCTTGGACGCTGAGGTTATTTCCACCTTCTCTAAATGAGGAAGAACTTTAGAGAGAATATCATGACCCTATAAAAACATAAATGTCAACTTCATAAGATTGGAGGAGGAAAAAACAAATATTGAAACAATAGTCGAAGAAAGAAAATCCCCAAGCACAAATATAACTGCCTTGTAGAGAAGGATCGAAGTAGGAGGCTTCCACAAAAGTCCCATGTGCTCATATGAAACTAGGGAGTCAAAGCATGGGACTATCTCTTGGGCTAAAAAAAGTGGGGAGGCAGGACCTTGGGCTTCAAAAGGCTCAAGGATCTCTTGCAGAATCCCTTTTGAAAAGACCTTTCAGACTAGCGTGGGACTAGAAGTTCTTTCTTCTTAATTTTCTCTTTTCTTCTTTTCTTTTTCTTCTTCTTGTCTTTGCTCTTGAGGGGGGGGGGGGTCTACCGTATGCATGGAAGGACTTAGGATGGGGAAGGAGAGTCACGTGATACTGCTTCGTCATAAAAATTTAGTGAAGTATATACGATTATGAAACAGAAGCAAATATAGTGGATATATTGATATATATATATATATATATATATATATATATATA
>JAJOOR010025067.1:0-25422 GCA_036250505.1 Solanum acaule | reverse complement strand
CTACCAAAATAGTTTGGTCAGATGTATCATATAACTTACATCTAGGATTCAAAGTAGCAAGCAATTTGAAATAGATTCTATAAGATAAACAAATCAATTCTGATCCAGGTGCATAATTATAACCATGCGTTTTAACATTCAAAGTTAAAGCATCCAATATATTAGAATTAGTTAAAGATAACTGTAAATTCGGTTTTGTTTCCCTTTCCTCGACCCTTGGTTATCCAAGGAGGGTCCATCCTACAAACAAAACATTTGACTTTATGTTAAAGTTACTGGCGAACATATTGGTTCTCTTGATAAAAAAATAGATGAATTAACTGCGCTAATAATCCAGATTAAAAATGATTTGAAACCTTCAGAATACCAACTAAACAGGATCTCAGAAGATGGGCGGTAGTCCGCGCGGTCATCTTCAATCTAGCTTGTTAACATCTGAATTCAAGGAAGAAATCTGAATCAAAATACATACAAATTTTTATATAGTTTAACGACTGTATGGAATGATCTAATCATTTTACCCAAGCAAGGGTCTGTCGAGATTCAAATACGTATTGTTAGTGAGCCCATGTGTCTAGCAGTTCTAATCGGGTATAAAGTGCCCTTTTATCTCCTTAGCGGGTTGAGACCACGGCTGGCCAGACGGAGTCACTAAGACAAAGCCACTAACTTGTTGTATTGAATCTAACTGTATCACCATCTCGGAACCAAGTCAAGAAACCATATATAAATTTATGCACATTTAGATAAAGTCTAGATCTTTCATGATAAATATAAATTTGACGCTAGCTTTCCGGAATAGATATAATTCTTTAGCCGGACTTAGTCACGGCTTAGATCGAAGGAAAGGAAAAAGAAATAAGAGGAAAAGAATAAGAAAATACCTTGTCGTCACCAAACAACACTCTTTATATATTACTCCGGCCAAAGTCCGGCAAGCTTACACAAACTTTAACAAAAGAAACTAAGAGAGAGAGACTAAAAGAGAGAAGATGGTTCTAAAACCTTGCTCTTCTCAACTAAAAACACACTTATTTATAGATAGGAAATAAAACAACAACCATCTTTGTACAGTGCTACCGGGGACCATCTGTCCCTATGAACAGTATATCTACTGTTGAATAACAGTATTTCTACTGTTGGTAGTGCCTTCATCCTTTAAGATGTTGTGTCCTTTTCCTTTAAGCCAAATAGGAAATCTTCCGTTCGCTGCAGTGTATCTCCACGAAGTTGAGCTGTATCTTCTTGCACATCATCACTAGTTTTACTTCGCATAGAACAGTTAGATTTCTCGTAGTGATTGATATTGACGAGAAGATTCTTCCTGACTTCATTTAAGTACTCATTTATCATCTCTTTTTTATTTCCATCTTGAATGGAAATTCTTCTAGCAATATGCTTGATGGAGCTATCAACAAGTTCACTCTTATGAGGATTGGTACTATAGTCTTGAATTTTTTGGGTAATAGAATCCAATAATTCTTGGCCGTATAATGCCTTAGTCTTGGGATCCTTTTTCATCAATTTGTCCCAGAAATTGTTATAATAGGTTCAATATAAACACGGAATTTGTTCTTTTGTGAAACCTACTTCCGGGGTCCATTTATGGATCCATGGAATAGAGAATTCTATGAAAAAATATATTTGTTCAATTTTATCCATGTAACAAATATGATCATTATGGTATAATTTGTTAAGGTCGGGTGAAACCTTGACCCATTCTTTGTATGATTTTAGAAAGGGTTCTGGCAATATCTTTGCAGTTGGACTGTGGTATGACCACCAGTTTAAAAACCAATTAGGGATAGTCTCAGCAAATATCTTTGCGCATACTTTAATGAACCATGTATGATAATGCCTCTCGTTATTATAGAAGAGGACTTTGCTAAAAGCATTAATATAATCCCAATAAGTGAAGTTAGTGGGAATTTTGTTAAGGCTCATCTGCCTTTCTTTCATTGAAGATATGCCCCAATCTTCTATGGAAATAACCTGTTTAATAATCATTTTGGAGAAGTTATAAACATTCTCGCTAGTGTTGTACCCTGAGTAGTGCTGAAATTCAGTGCTACCAGTGCTTATTAAAATAGTCTCGTAGTACGAGCGGGTTTTATATGATTCTCTCGGGAAATATAATCCGTTTAACAAATATCGCTGGAATATTTTCCATGGTTCATCCTTTCTCTGAATCTCAGAGTTTTCTAGAAGAAATATTATTTCTTTCTTTGCTACCTTCTCATATGATTTGATATCATCAATATATTCTTTAGCAATAGAGGCAAAAGTATCACCTTTCTCTTTTTTGGGACAAATAAGCCCGTAATTCTGCATATAGAGGGTTGTCTTCTGGAATATCTTCCAGATGTATTGACGAAGAAGAGGCTTCCTTTTGAGAAGTCTTCAGCTTTACCAAGCTCATTCCTCCTCTTTATATAATTGGGGAGTTCCGCCCAATTATACAAAGAGGATTGATCTGTTTTAATATTCCTCCAAATCCAATGTTAGACGCATCTGTCTCCACAATCTTTTGCCAGGCTGGATTAGCCAGCGTTAGACAAGGCAATGATTTAACACAAAGTTTAATATTTTTTACCAAATTGGTGAGACAATCAGTCCAAGGAGTTTTATGATCCCTTTTTAGCCTGTCGTATAATAGGGCTACATCATGAGATAATTTTTTGTAAAAAGGGGAAATATAATTTATACTTCCCAAGAATCTCTGCAATTGCGTCCTATCTGTAATAACATCAGGAAACTTTGAAGCAAAATCAATTGATCGTTGAATTGGGGTAACCTTCCCCTGACAAATAAGATGTCCTAAAAATCTGACTTCAGTTTGAAATAAACTCATTTTTGGTTTAGAAATCACCAAACCGTTTTGTATAACTATTTTCTTGAAAATGTCCAAATGTTTTACGTGCATTTCAAGAGTCTTTGAATAAACCAAAATATCATCAATATAAACAATGATAAAATCCAAATATGGGTTGAAAATATCATTCATAATTTTTTGGAATTCAGAAGGAGCGTTTTTCAAACCAAATGGCATAACATTCCATTCGTATTGTCCAAACGGGACATTAAAAGCAGTTCTATAGGAGTGCTCTCTAAATATTTGGATCTGGCAATAACCTGATTTTAAATCAAATTTAGAAAATATATTGGCGTCATATAATCTTGATAGTAAATCCTTTTTATTTGGAATAGGATACCTAATCCACTTTAAATATTTATTTAAAGGTTTATAATTTATAACTAACCTAGGAACTCCTCGTTCCTTCTCGGCTGCATTATTGACATAAAATGTAGTGCAAGACCAAGGGGATTTAGAAGGTCTTATCAAACCCTTTTGTAATAAATTATCAATTTCTTTTTTGCAGAATTCAACTAATTCGGCGTTCATCTGGCAAGGGCATGATTTTGTAGGAATATCATCCTCAGAGAAATTATCTTCATATGGAAGGGTCACAATATGCTTTTTTCGATTCCAAAAAGCATTAGTATGATCAGCACAAATATCAATGGCCATTTGTTCAGAAATTAATTTGATTTTTTCATGTACTTTAGTAGATTTTAAAGTATCGAATATATTTATACTAAACATTTAAAGTTGTAAAGAATCAACATGCTTTTGTTTCATATTAATTAAAGCATTAATATCTCGAGAAATAGGGTCAGTGATAAAAGTATAACTAATACCTCCATCCTTATAAGTAGCAGAAAAACCCTTAGTTGTTATGCTAGTGAAAGGATAAATAGCATTTATAAACGGGGTTCCAAGTATAATCGGAGGGTATAACTTATTTTTAACCAAGAAAAAGAAATGTGGAATGCATACTTTATTTTGGCAAATACACGTATTATGCAATTTATACTTTATATCTAAAGCATGTCCAGAAGCAGATTTAACAATATGAGTAGTTTTCTCAAAGTATTTGGTAGGCACAAGACCTTTCTGAATACAACTCACATCGGCTCCACTATCAATCATAGCAATATCAGTTATAGAGAAAGCATTATCAATCAATATGGTGCATTTAACATACCATTTATGAGCTGTAACAATCTGCATCATTCCTAAAAACATATTTTGTTTAGGATCAATATTAATAGGTTTTGCAAGAGTATTTTCTTCAACAATATTTTTACCTTTGTTAGTAGCAGACTCAATCTGAGTAAGGCGGTGATCACAAATAATCTGATTTTGTTTAAGAGATTTAATCTCTTGCTTCAATTGTTCAATTTCTCCTTTTAATTCATCAAAAGAAGTATCACGTATAACAACATGCTGTCTAGAAAGTCTATTATTGACTTCAGATAAAGAGTAAGGAGCAGAATATTCAAACTCATTTTTTTATTTTTCAACAACATTAGATGAACTAGCCTTATTATTAGAAGCAAGTTGAATAATTTTTTCACGCAACGTGTTATCAGTAACTTCTTTTAAAAGTTCTATCACATTATCGGAAGTAATAGTATTAATATTCATATCTTTAAATTGAGATTGTAATTTATAAAATTCATCATTTTCACAAGAGCAAATATCACCTCTACATTTACAAGCATCTATAGTCACTGACTGAGTATTACCAGATGTTTCAGGTTTATCAGTTTCAGAACCTGATTTAGAATAATCGTCATCATCATAATCGGACTCAGAACCAAGAGGTGTACAAGAAACTATAGATCTTCTCATGCATACCTTCCTCTGACTCTAGAGTTTTAAGCTTTTCAAGCCTACAATTGGGTGCTATATGCCCGAATTTGCCACACTTGTAGCACTTAATCTTTGCGAGATCTCGCCTAGACCTATTCTTTGTAAATCTATTAGATTTACGATGACCTTTTCGCTGTTCTCGTTCTTCCCTAGACCTTCGTCTAGATCTTCTTTTCCGATGAGATCTATCTAGATCGAATCTATTAGAATCTCTATGTTTATTACCTTTTGTGGCATATTACTCAAAATTCTGATGGTAAGATTTGGATTCAGTTTGATGAAAATAGTGTTCCTTATAATAGACATTCATTTTCTTATGATAGAAGGTTACTTGCTATCCAACATATTTTGCCGTTAGAACCTGTTTATGGTCCAGCTCGTAATCGTGCCGCTTCTCTGCATACTTTAGCTTCTGTTATATTTGAGGATAAAAATAAAATTAAAATTGATCCTCGATTAAATATTGTTTGAGCAAATGATAAATCATTCGATATTTCTGATAAGGATATTCCTTCTACATCCGAAATGGATTTTAATCTAAATGATACTTAATGATGGAAGCACATCAAACTGATTTTAGCCCAGGTCCACTGGCAAGAAAGTACATTCAAAATGAGTTTTCAAGTGATAAATGGAACCAGTTTAAACTTTGGTTTTTTGACACTTATAATGCTGATGACCTGAATAATATTTCTTAAGAATTTTATGAGACTTGTGTTCTACATAATCATATTATGTTTTTTGTACTTTGGTTTATAACCACTTATCTACCTTTATTCATCAACGTTCTTGAGCGATCTTACAAAGATGAATCAGGTAATATTATCAAAGCTATCTATCCACCTCAGGCACCGTTTATTTTGCCTAATAATATAGGTATTACTTTCACTGCTTGTCAAAAATTTATTGAAAACGATGTGGCGGTAGTAAGTGTCAATGAGATTAATAATCTCATTTCTCAAAATAACTATTTAGGACTTTATGTTAAAGTTATTGGCGAACATATTAGTTCTCTTGATAAAAAATTAGATGAATTAACTGCGCTAATAATCCAGATTAAAAATGATTTGAAACCTTCAGAACAAGCTTCTACTTCAAAATAGCTTTCTGAACTTTCTACTCATGTGCAAAGACCTCCTAAGATTCAGGACTTTGTTTTTAAACCCCTTTATGATTTAGAAAAACTTCTTGATAAAAAGTTTTCTGAACTTGGAGCTAAACCTCTTGATTTATCTGAAGATTCTGCAGATAATATAGAAACTACTTTTGACTTTAAAAATCAGGTTGATTTAGAAATTAATAAACTTCGAGGTTATCCCAAGAAGACTAGTGGTAATACTAACTTTGCTAATAAGCCTAGTATGCAAACTTATTATTATTCCAGACCAACTCCTCAAGATGTGTTGAGAGAGGAATGTGAGTGGAACCAGACAAATACCTCTTATAGTGGTACTGAAATTTATGAATGGAATCTTGATGGTCTAACTGATAGACAACTAACTATTCTTGTGCATAGAATGCTTATGTATGCTACTATTTGCAAAAGTGTTAATAACACTAACATAGATATTTGTAAGATGATTATTGCAGGATTTACTGGCCAACTTAGAGGCTGGTGGGATAATTATATGAGTATTGAGGTAAAAGCCGCCGTAATTAATGCTAAGGCTGCTAATGAAGGTGTTGATAACTTAGGATTTGCCTTAGTAAAAAATAGAGAAGACGCAGTTTATACCCTAGTCTTGACTATTCTCGAACATTTTAATGGTAGATTTACCAATCAATATGAAACTGTTCGTTCTTTGCTAAATGGTCTTCGATGTAGACATTTAGGAGAATTCCGATGGTATAAAGATACTTATCTAAGTCGGGTAATGGAACTATCGGAAAACGGTCTTGAGCACTGGAAAGCCAAGTTTATAGATGGCTTACCTCCATTATATGCAGAAAGAGTTAAGAGAACTCTACGAAATTCACAAGGTGCTATTCCTTATAACACTTATACTTATGGTAAGCTTTTAAGAGCTTGCACTCAAGAAGGTATTAATTTGTGCAATGAATTAAAGCTCTCTAGGCAGCTTAAGATTGATAAGCTTAGAGAAAGATCTCAGCTAGGAGACTTTTGTACCCAGTTTGGATTACCTGATACTGCCACAAAAGGTAATAAACATAGAGACTCTAATAGATCCGATCCAGAATTCTGATGGTATCAGAGCCTAGGAACTTTTAAAATTTCGATTCTGATACTAATATTATTATTATTATTATATATTATTATTATTATTATTATTATTCATTTGAAGTTTCCTTGTGATTTGCTTAAACAGGCTAAGATCACCCGCTACCTGTGGTTCTGATGTAGCAATATCATAATATCTGCTAATTGTAGTATTTATCAAATCAACAATTTCTTGACCATGAACCTTTCCTTCTGGGTTCTTTTGTGTCAACTTACTCCAGAACTTTGTATGAAAAGTTCTATGTAGACATGGAAATCCTTCAAAAGTATTATTAACTTCCACCGACCATTTCATAATCCATGGAATAGAGAATTCTATGAAGAAATACATTAGTGACATTCCTTCAAAGAAGATATTATCATGTTGTAAACTTAAAATCTTTGGGGAGATTCTACCTATTCAGAATATAAATTTTTGTATGATTCAGGCAATATTTTTACCGAAGGACCATATAATGTCCACCATTTGCAAAACCAATTTGGTATTTGTCTATCAAACACATTTGAACATCTTTTAATAAACCATGAATGCTTTTTATTAGCATTCTCATATAACAGAGCTTTATTAAAGCTATCAATGTAATCCCAATAATTGTATTTTACCGCGATTTTTTGTTCAGGGTGGATATAATCTATTTCCTTTAAAGGGCTCATACCTCATTCTTCGGGAGCTAAGATCTTTTTTATGATAATCTTAGAAAATTTATAAACTTTCTTAATATTTTCTAGGTAAAAGTGTTGGAATTCACCTGACCCAGTAGGTGAGAGTATCATCTCATAGTGCATTCTGTCTTGATAAACAGTCGTGGTATATGATACCGTATCCAGATACTTGTACATTACCTGCCATGGATCATTTTTACATCTGAGGTCACTATTTTCCAAGAGAAGTATAACCTCTCTTTTGTCATTTAAATCAAACACTTCCATGTTTTCTTCGTCCATGAAGGCTGTGGAATATGCTGGTGGATTATTATCCGATTCCATTTTGGATTTCATAAAATCCAGAAATTCCTTATACATAGTTTCTATTAAAATAGTTTCATTTTTGAAATCAATCATTTTGCACATAGGATTTAAGGTATGCAATAATTTATAATAAATTCTATAACAAATGCAAACAACTTCAGTGCCAGACATATAATCATAACCATGAAGTTTAACATTTAACATAAGAGAACTGCCTGGATAAACTATGTCTGACCTTAGTCTAACTGTTTAATTTGTCATCATAATAGACACAATGCCATATCTTATAGTAACCTAGTATGCTACAGCTCAACACAAACAGTTTAGCCCATCATATGGGCTCAACACATAAAGAAAAATAATAAGAGAAATAGTACCTGTGAGCCGGGAGCTCCACAACCACCGTGTACCAACTAAATTGAAAACTTTTATTCCAACTTTAAAAAACTTAGAAAGAAAATATTACAAGAGAGAGAGAGGGGGATTTCTAAAACTTGCCTCCTACTAAACATGCTTCGCCCCCTTATATAGTAATGAGGGGAATCTTAAAAAGATAAAAAGAAGTTGGTCCACACTTTTACAATGGCCACTAAAAAAACGATAAGATTGACAAGTGAACTTGGTCTTCTCTTTTATTACAACTAGCCGACATTGCTTTCGGCCTCCACTATCTTACTTTATAAAAGTATTTTGTCGTATTACATGTGGCTGACATACTTTATTAAAGTCATTGTATAAATGATGTGGGGTCTTCATACTTTATTTTTACCCTTGACAGCTATAGCGGTGTTGGAAGATTCTTCCACCTGTTCTTGAATTTTTTTGAAGAGAGCATCGATGTCGACTTCTTCATTGTTATCACTATCTTGGCCTTCTCCAGCTAAATATGAGGTGTCATCATCTTCATCAGTATGACTAGCAGATGCCATGGAGATATCATCTTTAATATCTATGTCAAGATTTTTCATCAAATCTTTCTTGACTTCCTCCATGTATATGGCTATGGCTTCTGATTTAGTTCGGGCTCCCCGGCAAGAGCAAGGATCGCTAAAGATTTTCAGCGATCTAAATGGAAACTTTTTAGAAAATGGTTCTTCAAAAATTTTAGTAAAGAAGAACAATATGATTTTCAAGAAGAATTTTATAAAGATATTATTGATTCGGGAATAAATAGATTAATAGCTTTTGTTCCTTGGTTTGTGTAAACATGTTCATAACTATATCTCTATGCTAGAAAGAGATTCTTTTCACATTTCCATCCTTGTTGGCAAGGTGAACATTCATCTTCAGAAGTCATATAATCTTCTTGTTGAAGAGCTTTAAGATCTTCACTTGTAGAGGATTCCTCCTAACCGCTATCATTTGATTCTGATTTTCCTGAGTCAGAATTGAGCATAATCTTATAAAGAGAATCTTTTATATTATCATCTACATCAAGGCTTTTAATCTTTTCCTTGACCCTGCAGTCTTTTGCATAATGACCGAATCTACCACATTTGTGGCAAGTATTTGACTTATTATATCGATATTTTTTTCTTCGCTTGGAAGAGTCTCCTTTACCTTCTTCTGCTCTTCTTAGCTTTCTTTCAATTCTCTTTTTCTTCCATTTTTCGTAATCTTTTTTGGAAGATTTTTTCTTTTTAGGAATATATTCCTTGTCCTTAGACTTTTGTTTTGGAATATCAAATGCGAATTGTTCGTAGAATTCTCCCAATTGCTGTCTTTCATTTAGACAATACTTCTTAATCTATTGATTCAACTTGATTTCATTGCATAAGGAAAGTCCTTCCTGTACGCAAGCACTTATAAGTTTTCCATAAGTATAATCATCATAGTTTATGCTATGATTTTCTCCTCTAATAGCTTTCCTAACCCTTTCTGCAAAGAGAGTTGGTAAACCATCTATAAACTTAGACTTCCAATGAGTGCTATTACACTCTGTTAATTCCATAACTCTGCATAAGAAAACATCTTTAAAATACCTAAATGATGTAAGAGTCTTACACCTTAAGTTTTGAAGCAGAGTTCTAATGGTCTCACTATTATCTGACCATCTTCCAAAAAAATGTTCTATGATATTCAGAACCAGTGTATAAACTGCATTCTGGTTATATTGTTCCCCTTCTAGTTTTACCGCTTGAAGGATCTTATCTCTCAGATCCTGATTGAGATAGTTATCCCACCAACCTTTTAATTGGCCAGTAAAACCTGCACTTATCATATCAGCAATAGTCTTATCACTATTCTTGTTAGTTTTACAGATAGTACTGTACATCAACATCCTATGGACAGTTGTATAAATTTGTCTATCAGTATAACTATCTATGTTCCATTCATAGATTTACTTACCATTATAACTATTAGTTATAATATGTTCATGTTCGAAATAAGAGCTCAGATTATTGATAAGATCAGTGATATTTCCAAAGTTAAGGATCATATTCCTGAGGAGATTCCTACTAAAGAAGGTTCATATACCATGGCAGAGGTTAATTCGCATTTGATATTCCAAAACAAAAGTCTAAGGACAAGGAATATATTAGTAAAGAAGAACAATAAAATAATAAGAGAAATAGTACCTGTGAGCCGGGAGCTCTACAACCACCGTGTCCCAACTAAATTGAAAACTTTTATTCCAACTTTAAAAAACTTAGAAAGAAAATATTACAAGAGAGAGAAAGAGAGAGAGGGGTTTCTAAAACCCGCCTCCTACTAAACATACTTCGCCCCCTTATATAGTAATGAGGGGAATCTTAAAAAGATAAAAAGATAAAAAGAAGTTGGCCCACACTTTTACAATGGCCTAGAGAAAACGATAATTATTTTTCAAATAAAGATTTTTCATAAAATCTAGACTATTATTCTCTCCTTCATGTTGAGCAGGAAAGAGGATCGCCTCGGTTGGTAATTAATTATAAACCGCTAATAAAATATTGAAATGGATCAGGTATCACATTCCTAATAAGAAGGATTTATTGGATAGAGTTTATGATGCTATTATATTTTCTAAATTTGATCTGAAATCAGGTTATTGGCAAACTTAGATAATTGAGTTGAACAGGTTTAAAACCGCTTTTAATGTCCCAATGGATCAATATGAATGGAACGTTATGCCCTTTTGTTTGAAAAACGCTCCATCTGAATTTCAAAAATTATGAATGATATCTTCTTACCTTATACTAATTTTATAATTGTCTATATAGATGATATTCTAGTATTTTCCAAAAATGTGGAAACTCATTTTAAGCATCTTGAATTATTTAAAAAAATTATTATTCAAAATGGCTTGGTTATATGTTAGCCCAAGATGGCTTTATTTCAAACAAATGTCAGGTTTTTGGGTCATAATATTGAAAGAGGTAATATCAGTCCCATTAATAGAAGCATTGAGTTTGCATCCAAATTTCGTAACAGGACTCAATTGTAGATATTTCTTGGTAGTCTCAATTATGTTGTTCCTTTTATAAAGGATTTATCTAAGGTTACATCTATTTTATACGACAAATTGAAGAATAATCCTAAGGTTTGGTCAAATGACCATAGTGAAGCAGTCAAAAGGATTAAGGAAAAGGTTAAAAACCTTCCTTGCCTCACTTTGGCCAATCCAATGTGGGAAAAGACAGTTGAAACAGATGTTTCAGATATAGGATATGTCGGCGTACTAACACAATATTGCCCTGATACTAAACGACATTATATTGTTCAATTTTATTCTGGCAAATGGAACGCAACCCAGAAAAATTATGCCATTGTAGCTAAAGAAATTTTGGCTATAGTGAAAAGTATTTTAAAATTTCAAGGCGATCGTTATAATCAAAAGTTTTTAATAAAAACTGATAGCCAAGCAACTATATTTATGTTTAATAAAGATTGTAAGCATGATGTGTCTAAACAAATGTTTGCAAGATGGCAAGCTCTTTTAGCGCCATTTGATTTCGAAATTCATTATAAAAAAGGAACAGATAATAGTCTGCCGAATTTTCTCACTAGAGAATATTTAGATTAACCCTTGTTTGTTTTTCTTTTCAGGATGAGACCATCATCCCCCTCCCCCCTTCGAGAAGAGGAAGAGGAGGAAGAACACAAGGAGGAAGGGGAGGTCATATCCTTGCCCAACATGGAAATAAGAAATTAGTGGCTACTAATAGTGCTGCTTCCTCAAGTGGTCTTAATACTTATTATCATTATTATTATTATTATTATTATTATTATTATTATTAAAACTTTAGTTAAATAATTGTGGGGAGCCAAAATTGGATGTCAACAGCTTGCCCCTTTCTTTGTCCATGGAAAAGAGTAAAGAAGACGTGGACAAAGAAATATTGACACAATCCAATTTTAGGCGACCCAACAAAATACACCTTGAGCAAAACTTTGCAAGAACTACTTATGGAGTTATGGCAGAACTCTGGCTTTTGAGCTGCCTACATTTCTCAGGTTTCATGAGAAATCAGGCCATATGTAGTTCAAGAGTATAGGAGCATAACAAATTTTGATTAGAATTTACCCAGTATCGAATTATGGTAACGCTGAAATCTTTTGATGGTGAGGTATGAAGAGATTAGCAAGAACAGAGGGATGAGACATAGTTCTAAAGAAACTTGACTGAGAAATGCTCCGTAGCAATTTCTACTGAAGACTTATGGTAGAAAGATGAATTTTTCAAAGACTACCCTAGTGTCGAGTTACAATGAACTGAGACATGAAAGAGCTATAAGTGAAATTTAAATCTGAACTTCTGAAAACCGAGTCGAGTTGAGTTTCGAAAGAGAATCCTTGACGTAGCTAGTGATGCTTAACATTGCACTACTTGCCCTAGTTTGCTGCTTAGAGGGAGTTCCTCGTTGTAATGCGTTGTCCTGCAAAACATGTAAAAGGGTGAAAGTTACCTATTGCAGTTCAAAAATTATAAATTGAAATAGTAATGTAAAGAGTAGAGCGTAGATGTTTAAACGATTGTTGATGTCCCCTTTTTTGTGTTGTGAATGTGATGTAGGTAAAGTAACTTGTAATGTAAAGGCCCTCGACTGGCGGGGCAGTTGTAATGTAAAAGCCTGTATCCGGCTGTGTAAAACTTGTAATTTAAACCTCCGCTTGGCGGGGCTGTTGTAATATAAAAGCCTGGATCCGACTGTGTAAAGCTTGTAATGTAATATATTATTGTTAGCGTATGAAAGCATCGCTATGCTTGCATACCCCTGGTCGGTGGAGCTTCGATGACGTCGCTACGATGTTAGTCTCCGATTGGCAGAGTGCTGCTTCTTTTGCTTATATACAGGCTCCGATTGGTAGAATTCGATCGATGTTTGCTATGTACAGCCTCCGGTTGGCGGAGTTCGACGATTTTTGCTATGTACAGCCTACGGTTGGCGGAGTTTGAGTGACATTTACTATGTACAGCCTCCAATTGGCAGAGTTATTTTGACAGAAAGCTAAATATTCTATTTTTCGATGAGGGCCCCCTCTCTTCAGTATTTGGTCTGGATCTTGAGTGTACCTACAAAAAATGAAATGTTCTTAGATATAAGATGCAAGTTGAAGTACATTCTGGAAATAAAGTAGGGAAATAGTATTTTGGCTCATCATTGTAGAAGTCGAATGGCACCTCCGATCGTGCCCCAAGACTCATGTGTTGTTGCGCTCAAAGAAAATTTTTAGTTTGGGAGGGGGTATTGATTTGTATCGACTTGCGGACTAAAGCCTCGTCACTGGAATCTTTCGACGTCTTCTTAGCCTGCACATAGTTTCTTAACCTAGAGACTTGGTAGGTGGAAGAGTAGAAAAATCTTTTGAAAAGAATTAGCTTTTTTTTTTCTAGAAAATAAGTATATTAATTATATATTAGGTATATATATATGTAGTATTTCTCTAACATTTTTAGATTATGGCATGTTCCGAAGTCCATCGAGCTTTCCATTTTGTTGACTATATCCAACATAGTCTTCTTGTAGCTTTTACCCTCATGATGAAGCTCCTCTAGCTCTTTTGCAGACACTGCGACGATCGCGATTCTTCATATTCTGAGGTTATGCTAACTATGAGGAAGTGTTTCCTAAGGGTAAGAAAAAATATGGAAATTATGCAGTGCATTGATCGAACCTAACTCAGGCTGCGTTCGTATCCCCGAAATAGGAATCAGATCATAACATAGTTCGATTACAAGTGGGAGAAATAGAAGTATGTAATGCAATGACCGAGCTTGACTCAAGCTGCCTACGTATCCAAATGGAATCAGGTCATAACGTAGTTCGATACATTAGGGGAAAGTGAAAAATATGAAATGCAATAACCGGGCCTGACTCAGGCTGCCTACGTATCCAAACGGAATCAGGTCAGGACGTAGTTCAAATACAAAAGGAAAGTGAAAAATATGAAATGCAATGACCGGGCCTGACTCAGGCTGCCTACGTATCCAAGCGGAATCAGGTTAGGACATAGTTCAGATACAAAAGGAAAGTGAAAAATATGAAATCTAATGACCGGGCCTGACTCAAGCTGCCTACGTATCCAAGCGGAATCAGGTCAGGACGTAGTTCAAATACAAAAGGAAAGTGAAAAATATGAAATGCAAGGGACCGAATCCAACAAGGATTGCCTACGTATCCCACCGAGGGAATTTAGGTCGAGCGTAGTTCTAAATACATGGAAATGATGATTTTGGGTTTTCTAAGGGAGACCGGATCCGATGTGGGTTGCCTACGTACCCCGCCATGGGAAGTCAGGTCTAGACGTAGTTCTGTTACATTGAAAAATGCAAAAGTACGAGAAATGCACACTAATCTTGAGGTCTTCAGATATAGTATTTCTTGATGGCATCTGAATTGATTGGCTTTATGCTCACTCTCCCTTTGGCTTCTCCTTGGTGAGGAAAGATCTTCTTCAATACTAACTGCCCCAGTGCAAACTGTCAAGGTTTGACTTTCTTGTTGAATGCTTTGGTCATTCTGTTCTGATAAAGTTGGCCATGACAAATCGCGTCCATCCTCTTTTCATTGATGAGCATCAGTTGTTCATGCATGCTACGTATCCATTCTGCATTATCCAGACCAACCTCTTGGATAATCCTTAAAGATGGTATTTCTACCTCAGCAGGTACTACTGCTTCCGAACCATAAACCAACATATAAGGAGTTGCCCCAGTTGATGTTCTGATCGTGGTGCGATAACCAAGTAAAGCATATGGTAGCTTCTCATGCCATTGCCTGTGACTGTCTACTATTTCTTTAAAATCTTCTTGATATTCTTATTTGCAGCCTCAACTGCTCCATTTATGTGTGGACGGTAAACTGTGGAATTTCGATGAGCAATCTTGAACCTTTCACAAGTTTCCTTCATAAGATCGTTGTTGAGGTTTGCCGCATTATCTGTTATGATTGATTATGGAATTCCAAACCAACAAACTATGTTATTGCGAACAAAGTATGCCACTACCTTCTTAGTCACTGCCTTGTATGTCGAAGTTTCGACCCATTTTGTGAAATAATCGATAGCCACCAGGATGAAACGATGTCCATTTGACGCGGGAGGTTCTATGGATCCGATAACATCCATGCCCCAAGCGGCAAATGGCCTAGGGGAACCCATCACATTGAGCTCATTCGGTGAAACCCGTATAAAACCTCCATGCACTTGACATTGATGACACTTTTGCACATACCAGATGCTATCTCTCTCTATGGTCATCCAAAAATATCCAGCTGTTAAAATCTTCTTAGCTAAAGTGAACCCATTCATATAAGGTCCACATGTTCCTGCATGTATTTCTTCCAAAAGGCTTGTCGCTTCTGCGACATCGACACACCTCAGCAATCCTAAATCCAAAGTTCTCCTATATAGGATTTCTTCGTTAAGGAAGAAATGATTGGCCATCCTCCTCAAAGTCCGTTTCTGCTTGCTTGTAGCATTTTTAGGATATTCTTGTGCTTCTATCAATCTTCTGATATCATAGTACCAGGGTTTTCCATCCAGTTCCTCATCTACATGAAAACAGTATGCATGTTGATCATGTAACTTTATATCGATAAGGTCGATGTAATTCTTGTTTGGATGTTGAATCATCGAGGACAATGTTGCCAAAGCATCGGCAAACTCATTTTAAGCTCGAGAGACATGCTTGAACTCAATCCTTATGAATCTCCTACTCAACTTTTTTATGTAATGCAAATAAGGAAGTATCTTGACATTCTTAGTGGTCCATTCTCTTGCACTTGATGAACCAACAAGTCAGAATCTCTTATCACCAAGAGTTCTTTGATACTCATGTCTATGGCCATCCTGAGTCCGAGAATACAAGATTCATATTCCGCCATATTATTGGTACAATAGAACCTAGTCTTGGCCTAGATTGGGTAATACTGACCTGTTTCAGAAATTAAGACGCTTATATTCCAATTCCAATAGAGTTTGATGCTCCATCAAAGAACATCCTCCATCCATCATACGACTCTGATATGTTTTCTCCTACAAACAAAACCTCTTCATCAGGGAAGTAAGTCGTGAGTGGCTTGTAATCCTGGTCCACTGGGTTTTCTGCGAGGTGATCAGCCAGGCCTTGTCCTTTGATGGCCTTCTGTGTTACATACACAATATAACACTCGCACAACAAAATTTTCCATTTCGCTAGTTTACCTGTAGGCATTGGTTTCTGAAAGATGTACTTGAGTGGATACATTCTTGAGATCAAGTACGTGGTGTATGCAGATAGGTAATGCCTAAAGTTTTGCGCGATCCAAGTTAAAGCGCAACATGTTCGTTCCAACAAGGTGTATCTTGCCTCGTATGGTGTGAACTTCTTGCTCAAATAGTAAATGGCTTGCTCTCTTCTTCATGTCTCATCATGCTGCCCCAATACATGCACATTCGAATACATTATCCAAAACATATAAATATAATAACAAAGGCTTTCCAGGCTCTGGTGGGACCAATACTGGCGGGCTGGACAAGTATTCTTTGATTCTATCAAAAGCCTTTTGGCATTCTTCTGTCCATTTCGTGGCAGCATCCTTCTTCAGTAATTTGAATATGGGTTCACAGATCACTGTGGATTGAGCTATGAATCAACTGATGTAATTCAGTCTTCCCAAGAAATTCATCATGTCCTTCCTAGTCTTGGGTGGAGGTAGCTCTTGGATTACTTTTATCTTTGATGGATCCAACTCTATGCCTTTTCTGCTAACGATGAATCCCAACAGTTTTCCCGCGGGTACTCCAAATGCACACTTTGCTGGATTCAAATTCACATTATACTTACGCAACCTCTCAAAGAAATTTTGTAAGTCATCCATGTGGTCTGAACTTCTTTTGGATTTGATAATGACATCATTCACGTACACTTCAAATTCCTTGTGGATCATATCGTGGAAAAGGGTAGTCATGGCCCTCATGTAGGTTGCAGTGACATTTTTTAGACGAAATGGCATTACTCTGTAGCAATACACTCCCCATGGAATGATAAATGTTGTCTTCTCTGCATCATCTTCATCCAACAGGATTTGGTTATATCCTGCAAAGCAATCGACAAATGATTGCAACTCATGTTTTGCACAATTATCGATGAGTATATGAATATTTAGAAGAGGGAAATCATCCTTAGGACTGGCCCTGTTGAGATCTCGATAGTCCACACATATTCTGATCTTTCCATCCCTTTTTGGTACAGGCACAATATTGGCTAACCATGTGGGGTAATTTGTAACCCTCACAAAGTTCGTCTCAATTTGCTTAGTTACCTCCTCCTTGATCCGTAAACTTAAATCTGGCTTGAATTTTCTTGTCTTTTGCTTAACAGGTAGACAAGTGGGATCAGTTGGTAATTTGTGTGAGATAATAGCAGTGCTTAATCCTGGCATGTCATCATAAGACCAAGCAAATACGTCAACATATTGCTTAAGCAATTCTATTAACTCTTGCTTTCTTTCAGCCTCCAAATGTATATTGACTCATGTTTCCTTCACGATTTCCTCATCTCCTAAGTTGACAACCTTTGTTTCATCCATATTGGGTTAATTTCTTCTGACTTGCAAACTGCTCGATCTCGTGCGGTAGATTTTCCGGCATCATGCTTTCATCATACTTTTCGTGATCTTGTTCATGGCTTTCACCTTGCTCGGTGGATTCGTTACATGTCATAACCATTGAACGAGGATTTTTATTAATATGAGTGCTAAAATGTGTAAAAGGTAAGTAAAAATAAATAGATATTTAAAATAACGAGAAATTTTTTATAGAAAATAAAGGCTTTTTATTTCAAAGCATTCTAGCTTTTAGAAGAGGCAAGCAACAAACGATTAGGCATAATTCAAGCCTCAATTTGATCATGCAAATTTTTAAAATTAAGACTACTTTTCCACACTACCAGGACTCTGGTTGAAACAGGGATGGGCCGATGGTCCAGTTCTGCAAGATTTCTCCAGGTTCGACATCATGAATGGTCAATTTGCTAAGATTTATTTCTTCCTCTTCTCCATCCATGGCCACAAACAAATTTATTATTCCTTATACGATGTGATCATCCCCATCTTGATCTGGAATCAAAGCTTTTTTTGGTACAAAAATCGTATTGTTTGACCCATGATGGTCTCTTCCCGAGGTAGGCTCATATCTGAGTCCGTTGGTGCCTCTCTGATGCTTCAACTGGATCGGCTCTACTATGCCATTGGACTTGGGTCCAAGTCCATTCTTAGGCTAATTTCCATACTTCAACATCTCTGACGCAACCATTTTTGCTGCACTTGACAATTTTGTATTACCTGTCTCTGCTTCCTTACCGACCTTTACAGCTTGTAGAATTTCCAAAGTGTGAAAAGTGGCTCCGTCTAACTCGTCAGCGATTGGGATAGAATTAACAAAAATGATGGGATGACTGAGCTCTCCGTGGATGGTAACTTTTATGTGACCCCACTCAAACTTTACACATTGGTGAAGAGTGGAAGGAACCGCTCTTGCCATGTGAACCCATGGTCTTCCCAGCAACAAGTTGTAGTTGGATGATACATCCATCACTTGAAATAGGATGGGGAATTCAGCCGGCCCCACCTACAATGTGAGATAGATCTCTCCAATGACACTTCTTTGCGCTCCATCAAAACCTCTAACTTTCACACGACTTTCCCTTATCTCTCCCATATTAACACCTAAATCCTTCATAGTGGTGAAAGGACAGATGTTGCATCCAGAACAACCATCAATTAGAACTCGAGTCACAATCTTATCACAATATTTGACTGCGCTTTGTTGTGCCCAGCCCCTTCTGCAGGCAACTCATCATCATGGAAAAAAGTCTTGTTAGCTTCCACTATTCTTCCAATCGTTGGAGCTAAGGTTTTACTTGTGGTCTCTTTCAAAATGTTCACTCCGTCTAACACTTCCATAAAAGCATTCCTATGAGCTTCAGAACTCATAAGCAGAGACAAAATGGATATGTGGGTTGGCGCCTTCTTCAACTGCTCTTCGACTGAATAGTTTTTACGCTGCATCTTCTTCCAAAATTTTGCGGCTTCAGCATCGGTAACATTCTTCTTTGGATTCTGTTCTTCTCCAAGAGCTTTTTGATTTAGATCCTCTGGGGCATAACACCTCCCCGACCTGGTCATCCCTTGAGCTATGACAGTGTCGATTATCTTGCCATTGGCATCTGCTCGATATTCCCATGGGACTGCTTTGATGTTATATTTAGGCTTTCTAACAATTAGAGTGGTCACTACAACTCTTGGGAGATATGTTTGGACAGTCAGAGGTTCCCTTAGTTGAACAGTGATAACAAGTTGTGCCGAAGAGGTCATGGCATCTGGTTCATCTATGTCTGGATAGTCAGGTCCCCCATATTCTTCATCTAGCGTAACCGTGTTGACTTCCCGATCTCATGGTTTGGCAAGGGGTTATTGTTCACATTGGGAGGCACTGGAGTGCATTTGATTACTCATCTTCTGATCAAAGACTCGATCTGGTTTTTCAACCCATAACAATCTTCTGTGTCGTGTCCTTGGATTCTTGAGTGGTAAGCGCATCGCTTGTTTCCATCAAAATTACGAGGGATTGGATCAGGAAGTTTTCCTTCAACTGGTTGCAGCACTCCCGTTGTCCTCAACCTCTCAAACAATTGTGCGTAGGGTTCAGCAATTGGTGTGTAAGTGCGAGCATTTCTAGCTTCAAGATTTGGACGTGGTCTCGGTGCATATGCTGGTCTATTTTGGTGGATTGGTGCTTGGACAGGGACATATGGTCTTAGAGGATTTTGGTATGCTGGTGCTCGGGGTGGATTATAGTGTGGTTGGGTATTATATACTTGGTATGGGACGTATGAAATGCGCATCAATTTAGGTATTATTGGGGTATCGGTGGGACGGTCCTCCTTGTTGGTAAGTGACAGTTGAAACATCCTCCCTTTTATTTTTTATGCCACCAATGGAACCCGATTGTATAGCCCTACTTGCAGCTTGCAATGCAACCATAGACTGAATCTTCCCAGATTTAACACCCTCATCTATAAAGTCTCCCATCTTGACCAATTCTGCAAACTTCTGGCCCATCATTGACATCAACTTGTCAAAGTAGATACCTTCTTGAGCCCGAATAAAGTACTTAGAGAGCTCACTCTCATCTAGTGGTGGTTGCACCCTTGCGGTCTCAGTTCTCCAACGTCGTGCATATTCCTGGAAATTCTCAAATAGCTTCTTCTGTATATTGGCCAATGAGAATCTGTCAGCAGTAATTTCATTATTGAATCTAAAACGAGTCATGAAGTCCTCAGCCATTTCCTGCCAGTCACGCCATTTGCGAGGGTCTTGGCGGGTATACCAGGTTAATGCTTCTCCAGACAGACTCCGGATGAAAAACTTCATCCTCAACTTCTCATTTCTCCCTACACCGACTAACTTGTCACATTATGCCCTTAAATGTGCGTGAGGGTCACCTTTTCCATCGAACATATCAAACTTCGGTGGTTTGTACCCTACCGGCATGTCAATGTCTGGATGGATGCACAAGTTATCATAATCCAGACTCTCCGTTCCTCTAGTAACTTTTAGGCTTTTCAATGCCTTTCGTAGACCCTGAAGTTGGGAATTTATCGATGCATCTTCTTTTAGCTGGGTATCTTTCTCCATTTATGCATATTGATCGACCTCATACGGAACATTAAGCACTGTTGGCATTGTAAAGGTAGGAGCTCCAACGGCATATACGGGAGTAGCTCATAGGGAGCGGCGACATGTGCCCCAAGTATCTGTTGCATTGTAGGTATGGTAGGGTCACGATTGGAAAGGTCGGGAACGGTCCTAACTGCGGTTGGAGAAGCTGGTGGAACTCGACCGTGAGAGGGAGTATGTTGAGTTTGATCTGGCTGATTTGGCAAGCCAGCAGAAGACAAGTCAACCTTTGCGAAATAGATAGGCGTCTTGAAAGTAGGGAAAGTGGTAGCCGATAGTTTGGCCAAGTCTCGCACTTGGTGTAATTCTTCCCTCAAGATCTCGAGTTCTTGCTCCATGTGAGCCATTTTCTCTTCAATTTGGATGTCTGTTATGTTTCGAGAACCTTCGGGGTTCTCAATGGGTATCATTATGTTTGCAGCAGCGTTGAACTCATCTTTATCACTCATATTTCCTATGGATCAAAGGTTGTATCGTGATTCAACCAGTTTGCAAGTCGACACAAATCAACGTACTTTTGGGATAAATAAAGAAAAGAAAACAAAGAAAAAGGGAAACTATGTTAGTTTGGGAAATATTGAAAGATGTAACAAATATGTAAGTGTAACACATATATACGCCAATTTGGCGACATTCAAAACGTCTCCTAATGTAGAACTTTTTTTTGCCTGAGGTAGGCCTACGTTGCAATCAGTTTGATAATAAATTATCCATTTAAACACATTTTAGATTTTGAGCAAACATAACTTCATTGATTAAGGTAGTCTTGGATGTTACATTGAGGTAAGCAATCAGAAACCTAAGAAATGAAAGTACGGGGAACCATAAGGCATACAAGAGGGATAGGCCACATGGTACTTTGAGGAGCTTATGAAAAGAGTTCAAAGAAGAAAGACCATCGCCATCGTCCCCATCATAATATGGCCCTGGGTGGTACTCTGGAGACTCGTCGGGGCCGCGTTCGGGAGATATGTCTATCACCCCTCCATCTCTTGGGTCATAGATGTTAGAACCCGTTTCAAAAACCTCCATGTGGTCTTCCTCCACCCCTCTTCAGGGTCCTCCTCTGGGTCTTCATCAGGGTCCTCTTCCAGGTCTTCTTCAGGATCCTCTTCTGGGTCTTCTTCCTCTTTTTCAACCACCTGGATTAAATAATCGATGGATCTGGGAACAATCTGATTATACATGGATGTGGTGAATCCCATGCGATGAAGCGCTGATTCTCCAATCCAATCAATCTGTTGGTTCTCTACAAACCCCTAGTTCCCTTGTACGCTTGGATGAGCCATATGACTCACAGTATTCCGCCAAGCGTAATACTCCGGCGTACACCATTTTTCCTCTCCTATTTCAAAATCGATCGTATATTCCCACTCGGCTTGCAGATTTCTTATCTGTTCCAGCGAGACTGAAGTGAAAGTATCTTCATGTGACCCCATGATTGACCATAGCAGAATGTCTTGGATGACTCCAAATTGCCGCATAATCCGAAGAGGTGCATATGGTTGAATTCCCCTCAGCCCAATTAACTCGATGAAGAAAAAAAATCGGGTCCTCGCAAACGCCACTCGTTTTATCCAAGAAAACTTCCATTGGATGGCATCTCCTGTAAGGTTATTCAGGAATGTGCGCCACTCTTCCCTTCCTGACAGCGCGCCCACCCAATTTTGGAGACGATCTTCATGGCTTTCGATCCTGTTACGTGCACCCATGTAGAAATCCATTGGTGGATCACGAAGATAGAAATGTTCTCTCGCCCAAATTTGTAGTAGCATACTGCATCCCCCGAAGAAGTTGTGCCCCCTAATGCAGGTTGTCATCGAACGAAGAACTTCGGCAAGGATCATGGGCACCAAAGAAAATCTTTGTGGATCGTTGAAGATGTTTATAACCATCAGCAATATGTTGATGTCGACAGAATTGGACCTTATCGAGAACACCATAACTCCCAGAAAAGCCATAACGAATACTCTCGGTCTCATATGTTCCCATTCTCCGCGAGTACATTCAAATTCACGCTGATATTCATAGTAACCTTCCGAACGCCCGAACCTCTGAAAGGGATAGTCTAACTTGACCTGTCTGATGTCCACATATCTCAATGACCAAAATATATGCAGATCCAGGAGACTTAGAAAATCACCTGTACAGATAACTGACGGGATCATCGGTAGCCTCCCTCTAACCGATAGCTCGGTAAGACTACTGAACTCATCTAGTGTAGGAGTGATCTCAAAATCCAGGAATTTCAAAGTTATGGTGCTCGGTTCCCAAAACCCCATCAGTTGAGTTACGAAGATTTTGTCGCATTGTGTCTCTAGAAGTGAAAATAATGCTACCAAGTGCCCTCGAATCTCAGCCCCGTGTATCTTGCAGATATTTTGCCACCAATTTTGTAGGATGTGTGGCGCTGAAACGACCATTTGGATATCTGGCAATTCTTGGTTGAGGTTCATCTGAAAAGAGGGTAAAGGGTGTGATGAGTTTATTTGCTCCAAATCCATTAAGTGTTTTAGTTTGGATAATTTATATCAATTTCACATAAAGTGTATGTCGTCGAGTTTTAAAGAAGAAACTCTTTGACATTTGGGTGGTTTCCTAAACGCAATGACAATACCTTATATTGTCTTGCCTAAGGCTATGCAACATGACCTATTTCTAGAATAGGATTTTTCCCTAGATGACTGAGGGTGGGACTGATATGAGTTTATTTGCTCCAAATCCATTAAGTGTTTTAGTTTGAATAACTTATATCAATTTCACATAAAGTGTATGTCGTCGAGTTTTAAAGAAGAAACTATTTGACATTTGGGTGGTTTTCTAAATGCAATGGCAATACCTTATATTGTCTTGCCTAAGGCTATGCAACATGACCTATTTCTAGAGTAGGATTTTTCCCTAGATGACTGAGGGTGGGACTGAGTAATTGCGAGAAGGTGCGCTATCTTAATTGCACCAACTCTGAAGCTAAGGAATCCAAAGAGAGTTTTGAAGGAGTGCAGGAGCACCCCTCGTGTGTTCAGTGTGTGTTTGTGTACAACCAAAGACTAGATAGAATGTGCAAATGACAGTGTAGGGAAAGCAGTAACAAGTAGTGTTTTAAAACAAATAAGAAACACAAGCTTGGATTTCACTTGCGACCTTTCAGTCAAAACAATATATCAATTTGGTAAAGCAAACAAGCAGAAATAAACAAGTAATCACAAACATTATTCCTAAAGTAAGTATCCCCAGCAGAGTCGTCAAGCTGTCGCACCCTATTTCGAACTAGCCGAAACAGTTCACAACATAATATGGCTGACACTTTGATTTTGAAAGAATTTTTTTTGTTTTAGAGTCGCCACCTAAATATTAAGGAAAATATTAGGAAAACAATTTTTTAAATATGTAAATGTGAACTCTATTTTGATTTGCGAAACCAGTGAGATTCTGAGTAAGGGTTTTGGTTACTCAAGGGAAAGGTATTAAGCATCCCTCAAAGCCTATCCAAAGATTGTCCTTAAACTCAATTTAGAAAAATATAATTAGGAAAACTTGTTTATTTATTGGCTTTAAAATCAATGGTAAGTAAATTTTATTAATTTAAGAAAAAAAAAGTAAAATACAAGGTATGACATATATATGTCTATTAAATAAAATTAATAGTAGTATGTTTATCATACGGTAAAAAATAAATAAATAAATGTACTAAAAAAGTATGACAATTTTATATGTTGAAAAATATAGAGGTGTCTTATATAAATGTACCAGAAATAAATGTTGAGTTTAAAGGATATGAAAATTTGTCATATATATATATATATATATATAGAATTAAGGTGTAAAGAAAAATAAGATAAGATAGAATAGTAGTATGTGTGATTATGTAGTAATATGTATGATATATAATTTTGAATAAAAATACATAAAATGGAGTTTCCAAACAAATAAATAAATAAAACAAATAGCAATAATACTAAATGTCAAAATACTATATGAAGTTTGCGATCTTAAATATATTTATTGCACATGTATAGTATATTCATGTATGCTTGTTTTAAAAAAATGAACGTTTATTATTTTATTTACATGTAGGAACAAATTGACGATAAATTAGATGTAATAAAATAATATGTATATTTAAGTGTAGTGATTTATAAATTATAAAAATAAATAAATAACATTCGTAAAAGGAATAGTAGATAAAAACAATAGGTTATGTAGAGAGAAATATAAAATTCAAACCTTTATGTGTATGACATATATATGTATGTACCTTGTATTTTGAACCCGTTGACATATCTAAAATCTTAAAAATAGCATGTTAAGAAATTAAAATATTTTAGCAATATGTGATTTATAAAATAGAGATA